>OVBX01000035.1:0-81312 GCA_900406325.1 Erucastrum elatum | reverse complement strand
ATATAATTACAAAATAACACAAATATAAAAATTAAGTTTCTAAAAAACTAAAATTAAAATTGTACCCGCCCTTTGAAACATAATCATAACATATTGATATAAGCATGGTCCAACTATTTTAATAAATTACTAAAACATTTTATTAATCATTTAAGAATATATTATGCAAAGAAGAATCCAACTATGACTAAAAAATATAAAAATTATATTTTTACAAAATGTAAAACAAAAAATACCCGCCCTTTTCAGAATCTAGTACTTAAATAAACTTTGTAGGCAATTGTATCAGACAAAACGACCAACCAACTCGAGAACAAATGACTGGATATGATTCGATTCATCCTTATAAAAAGCTTCCCTGAGTTTAATTGATAGTCGGGGTAATCAAAATGAAAACTCTCTTCGAATAGATGGTGGTGAATGCAATGTTGATGTTTACGAAAAAAAAAATAGTTATACGCCATAAGCCCAATGGGCTATCTAACAAGGTATTCAAAAATGGGATGAACTGTGTTGACCCATAACAAAAAAAACTTGATAATAGAGCAGAGCTAGTAGAGATGATTTCTTAATTGAAAAACAAATATTCGACGTATTTTTAACGCTTATTAGTGGATGATTATATAAGTAGTAAGAGAGATTTTTTCCGTAAACAGAAAAAAGAAAATAAAAAATCGTGAGAAGTTGGAAGGCGAGGGAGCATCATCGGCTATCAGATCTCGTCCGTGCGTGCGTTGTTTCTTTGGTACGTTGATTCCTTCTCCATCTCTCTAGATCTGTTTGTGTTTCCCTAGATCAGTAAACATGTCATTTTCCCCTAGATCTGTTTGTGTTTCTTCCGATTCCGTTATCGAATTAGACGTGTGATTCGCTAGTTTGTAATGCCAGTTAGTGAATAATGTTAGATGATTCGCTAGATCAGGCTCTGATTCAGGTCTGACAATCGATCGTGATTTAGATCTTTTGATTTGAAATTATCATCCTTATTCGATCAAATTGCGTTTTGTGTGTTTTGAAATTGATCAAATTCTGTGTGTTTTGTAGTGAAGAAGAAGAAGAGAGAATGGGGGTGTCATTTGGAAAGCTGTTCAGTAAGCTGTTTGCGAAGAAGGAGATGAGGATCCTTATGGTTGGTCTCGATGCTGCTGGTAAGACTACCATCCTCTACAAGCTCAAGCTTGGTGAGATCGTCACCACCATTCCCACCATTGGTCAGTTGAACTTCACTTTCTTCTTCTTTCTTTTTTGATCTCTTGTTTGTTGTTTAATGTTGAAAATATTATATTAATGTTTTGATTTTTTTTTTTTTGTTTTGAAGGTTTCAATGTTGAAACAGTGGAATACAAGAACATTAGCTTCACCGTGTGGGATGTCGGGGGTCAGGACAAGGTATCCTCTCTCTCCTTTCATACCACATTCTCTTTCCATTTACAGTTGTGATTCAACATTATTACTAATGGTTTTTTTTTTTGTCTTCTTCCTCAGATCCGTCCTTTGTGGAGACACTACTTCCAGAACACCCAGGGTCTTATCTTTGTTGTTGACAGCAACGATCGTGACCGTGTTGTTGAAGCCAGGGACGAGCTTCACAGGATGCTCAACGAGGATGAATTGAGGGATGCAGTTCTTCTTGTTTTTGCTAACAAGCAAGATCTCCCCAACGCTATGAACGCTGCTGAGATTACTGACAAGCTTGGCCTTCACTCTCTCCGCCAACGTCACTGGTCAGCCCAATAAAACTCTTGTTCTCTCAATCCACAATCCAAAACCACACATGCGAGCTTATTATATGAACATTTGTAATAATGACAGGTACATTCAGAGCACATGTGCCACCTCTGGAGAAGGTCTCTACGAGGGACTTGACTGGCTCTCCAACAACATTGCTAACAAGGTATGATTCTACTCTCTCTCTCTCTTTTAACTTCACTTCTCATATTCATTTTTGGGTTAGATCCGAGTCCAACACACTTTTATCCTATGATGGTGCAGGCATAGAAAGGAGATAGCAAGATTCCTCCTTGCTTGTTTGGTTTATAAATCAAGGAAGGAGTCTGTTTCGCTAGTACTTTAAAAACGAAACCAAGATTTTATTATCATTTATGTTTTTCTACTTCCTCTCCCATCTCAAACTTCAAGTGATATTACATTTTGTACTTTCCTTTAATAACTCAATTATTCTACTTTTGGATATCGATTTCATTATTCAAATTTGAACTTCGAAAACATACAATCTACATTACACAAAATCCAATACATGAAAACATAGATAGCTTGTGTGGTGGTCGAACCAACACATAACCCTTAAGGGACAAAACCCGAATCTACTTCACCGAACCTCTAAATAGTTTACATTCAAGCTGCGGACGGTGCAGTCACGTACTTGACCGGTCCAGCTTCAGTAAGAGCGGTGATAAACGGCTTCAATTTCACTAGGTCCGATTCTCTCTCGAGGTCTCCAGCATATTTCTTGTAATCCAAGGAATCATCGTTGTAGATATCCCACCATTTGTTCACTAACGTTTTAATGTCTTCTCTATCCATATTAGCTTCCTTCCCTGTGTATCTCCATGGTTTCGAACCCTGTCATTAGAAAGGCAACAAACAGTGTGTCAGAACTCAATAAGAATCATTGGTCTAAATAAAAACAAAAAGCTCGGATGAAAGATAACTCACCGCTGCACAGTAGTGAACCACCTTGACCTTTTCCAGCTCCACATTCTCTGGGTGACGCCATAACATCGCCAGGACAAGATTGTAAACTAAAGGAATCGGCTTGTATATTTTCTTGAAATACATGTTCAGAAAATCCTGCACAATCAAACCCCACACCTTAGAACAGAGTAAGAAAACAGAGAAGATCCAGTCAGATCACTTAGTTTTCTCCTTTACCTGTTCAGCGAAAGGAGTTGGGGGAGTGATCTTTAAGGTTCTCAGCAGATCCTCGTAAGTATCTAGGCCAGGTTCGAACACGAACATGCCGGCGTTGAAGTAAAGAGCCGGTGGTTCTCCAAGCTCCGCCCTTGGCCACTGAACTTTCTCAGGACATTGTTGGCAGTACCCGATCTTGTACTGCGGCGTGTGGCTCCATGTCTTCTCGCAGAAACAGTCCATCACCGCGTAGAAATATCCATCAGGGAGATGCAACAAGTGATCGATGTTTTCGTAAACTTGAATGTCTCCATCCAAATATATCATTTTGCTGTACTCCACAAACTGCACATTAACACAAAACAGAGCATTAGCCCCTTCTACAAGCTAGGTTATATAACCAAAAAAAGGGAACGGTGTACTGTGTGAGTACCTTCCAGATACGGAGTTTGGAGTAGTTGATGACGTAATAAGCCATGGCAAACTGAGTTTGGTTCTCGGGTGGGTAAACGGGCTCGATCTCGCGGACAATGCAACCTTGTTCCACAAGTATGCGACGGTGCTCCTCTGGGACGTCTGGTAATACAGCCACAACGAGTGGATACGCTGACTTGACTTTTCTTAGTCCTTTGGCTAAACCTACGACTCCTTTCACGTAGTCACCGTTTCCAGCCAGAAATGTGACGTATGCTCGATCACCGTGGACTGGTGGTGACGTTTTTGTTATTGACACAGCGGATTTAGCGGTGGGGGTTTGTGTAAGCTCGGGAGCCATGTGGGAAGCACGTGAGTATGGAGGATGTTTGAGAAAATGTGATGAGAGGAGTATTTGTTGGTGTTGTTGTTGTCTTCTTTTGTGTGTTAGTAATGTGCTAAACAAGGATTTTTATAACCGCTAGGATTAGTTGTCATCATTGAACTCTAGAGCGTACACGTGTAAGCTTAAGTTCTGACGGTGGTGATTGGTAGTACTTGGTGAGAGTTCTGGAAGTGGGACTAACGGGAAGGTTATTACGGAAAACGCTAGAAGCAGCTACGGTGTTGTGAGAAATAGAAGATTGGTTATTCCCTGTGGCTGGATGCATTGGATATTCTTGTAGTCCTAAACATAAGTCAAAGTTAATTCGTCCGAATAATCTAGGCTATGTTATTGGTGTTAGTTTTTTCGGCACCTGGCTATGTTATGTTAAATGGATAATCTACCAGATGATGTATAGAATCAAGCAGAGGAGTAAAACTGAAGATAACTCTATTTAGGTGCAAAATTAAACAAGTGAGACGACTATGATTTGTTACTAGCTGTCTATGTAAGAAAAAATTGATTTGTAACAAGTCTTTTAGTTATCCTTCACTCAGATTGGGCTTCTAGTTAACAAACCGTATCCCTAGAAAAGCCCAAGTGAATCGATCATCATCTTTGAAACTCGTGGGCGATCTGTTAAAATAGTAAACCAGTAAAAAAAGAGAGGGGGGTTTTGTGCTCTGGTGAGTCTAGATGCTTAAACCCGTGCTTAGTGATCTTAAAACCATATTATTACTGTCGAACCCCCATCTTAAAACCATGTGTACATTTGACTCTAAAGTCTGAAGTTCAAACGTGTTTTGTGTTGCAAAAGTTGACAAAAAGAAAATAGAATGAGACTAACGAGAGTCTGTCTGCCAAAAGTGTCGGTTGAGGTTGGACTTTTACCTTGATCATCGCCGGTCGTCTTTGATTTTGGTTCCTTATTATTCATCTGCTTCCATTATTGTATATGTCGTTTACTCCACTTTTTCTTTTATTCCTTTCATCACAAATCTTTGCATTTAGGAGATTATATTCCGACCATTCAAAGTCAACTCCCACAGTGTCCGAGTTTAGGCGACATGCATTACATTTACTTCCAATTTTTTAAATTTCACCTTTCACGGTTAATGGAAGACCTCTGATCTTTTTATACTGCAATGATAAACTCCTACGAATTCCGTTCATTTTCTCTTTTCTTATACTACTAACTTGTTTTTATGGAGTTACGCATATCTCCTCGTAGCATTTTCTGACATATTTATATACACACCCTTTTTTATGGAATTCCTTATTTTTTTATTTCTTTTAAAATAATGGTCATGAAAATATCTCTTTTATGAAATATTTATACTTAGAGTTACTTTTTTAGTTTATTATTACACTGTAAATCACTTTCTTCTACTAAGGTACTTTTTTTAAACCAATCTCATTTTCTATTTACAAGCTAACTAAATAAGATAACTAAATACAAATCTAAATAAATTATTATTATTATTTTAAAGTCATTTAACCAACCTTTCATTCTCTACAACCCTAAATTCTATCTTTGTCTTCTCCTTAAGTTTTCTTATTTCAGCCGTTGGAAAAAAACTGCCTAGATCTTTCTTTCTCTCTTTCGATATGGTTTTTGTTTCCTTACTACATGATTCACGATATCTTCTCCCCTATATCTCATCGTTGGAGTCATGACAAACCTTTATAAATAAGAGGTGCTCCACCGGAGAATCCTTTACTCATCCGTCGGATCTTTCACCATCACGGAAGGCCACCGTCCATGCGTTGTCCATAAACGAAGCCTCGATATCCTCCATGACCCTTGGTTCCACACGGTATGAAATCAATAAGCTTTGTATTTCTTTTGAATATGGATCTGTTTTTCTTTAAAAATAAAAATCAATTTTTTTTTGTTAACGATATAAGCCAGATTTTGGGTCTTGGAGATTTGGGATTCATGGAATGGTGCTAGATTTGTCATTGGTGTTTTTTTTTTTTGAAAAAAACTAGTCATTGGTGTTATTCAATACATATTTTCTTTTCCTTAATGAGAATGTGTTGGGTGGTTGCAGACTTGAAGTTGTCCAATGAGTATGCACAACACGACAGCAAGAAACTGAGGCACTGGTAGTACAAGGTCTAACTCACATGAAAGTGTACATGTGGGTAATTGGTGTACATATGGATATCGTATGGAGGTGTCTATGCGGGTAATTAGTGTACACATAGATATTGTGTGGAAGCGTACATGTGGATCGTAAAGATAAGCAGGAATTTGTCATCCTACCAAACTCTCTGATGTCCATAAACAAGAGCATCCACATGTACACTCGCTCTAGGGACAAGCATCACCGTCCATTTGTACACTCCACACAACATGTACACAATAATTTTTATGTACACATGGACATCATTTAAATAGTACATATTTTATAAAACATGTAAAAGATGGTTTTTCTTTGTTTGTTTGCTTCTCTACTAAAACATTGTACTTTTCATTATATATGCTAAGTTGTTCCATTTATTGTTGTACAGAACACGTGTATGTTTAATTTTTTACACTATTTTGAGTTTTTGTCAGTAATTCTTATATTAATGCCATTTCCAAAAAGTAAAATAACAAAGACTCGTTTAATACCACTATCCATGTGTACAAGTAACTTAAAACAGGAACATGATGTACACAAGATTTTAATGTGTACACAAGTAGACCACACAGACATCGATTCAGTTACAACCAAAACCAAAAAATACACATCTCTAGGTCGTTTTTGACATCGGATAGGGGCTGGAGTACATAAAGTTTTGGTGCAAATTCAAAAGGTTAAGGTTGCACATTTGGTAAGTTTGGGCTCAAAACCAAAGAAAACAAAATATGAGGGACCATATGTTAAAAAGAAGGAAATTGGCCATTGTACATGTCGATTATTGATACTGAAACCATCAAATATCTGGTGAAAGCTTGTAACTCTGATCTCGAGCATGATGACTACGGCGCGAGGATTGCGTCGATCTAAATATGTTGCAACAAATAGATCATAGCATTGACGGAGATGAGATTTCGACCCAAATCTCCCCCAAATCTACAAAACCCTAATTATCGATTGAACCCAAATTGTCACCCAAAACTAACTCACTGACACGGTACTCTTTTCCCGTCCGCCTCGCACTCCTCCTCATCTCGTTAACTCCACGGAAATCAAATCTCGTCGTCGTCTTCGTCGGGAAACAGAAAAAAAAAGAACAGTTTGCTTTCTCTATCTTTGTTTTCTCGTTAAAAGAGGAGAACAAACAGATAGAATAAAAAATTTAATTGAAAACATTTAATTTTGGAGAATTGATTTTGAAATTCAAATCCAACGTGAACTCTGAAGACCAAAGCCAACTAAAATCCTATTTAGTCACAAAAAGTGTCTAAGTATACAAAAGTGACCTATTGTAGGGTTGAAAGTCAAAAAGTGACATATTCAGTATATCTCTCGTATTTTATTATACTCTGAACTATTCCTCCAATAGAGATGCTAAAACATTACTTTCCATTATATTTGTAAAGTAAACTGTATAAGTTGTATACAAAGTTTAAATACCATTTTGTTCGATCCTTGAAAAAAAACACTTATTAATGTAACTTATATATTTTCTTTTATATTCAAATCTGAACACTCAATGGTCCTGCTGGTGTATTATATTTTCTTTTATATGCAAGCCTGGACACTCAATAGTCCTGCTGCTGTATTATTTACTATAACGATTAAATATATGTTACGGTGAAATTCTTTTGAATTTAAAGTTTTGATAATGGGATGTTCTTTTAGAGAATATCATATGCACAGGCTCTGTCAAAGACTATATATGTGATACATTGAACTTAAAAAGAATGTACAGAGTACGTATTTTTGGACCATACATATACGTCTATATGGGTGCGTTGACGAGGAAGATGCTAAAATATGGATTTTTCTGTGGTCATGAATTCAGAGTTTAGAACCACATGCATGCTTTAATGTTTAAAGTTCGAAACCCTCACTAGAAAGGATTCTCCTCTGCGTCATCATCTGTACGTCATCGCTTCTACGCCATGCATAATAAATAATTGTAAGTAATTTATAGTTTCCAAATATATAGATTCAAAATATTTTCCTGTTCTTTTAAAGGAGATGTAGACGATGCAAGTTTTCAAAAAAAAAAGGAGGAGATGTATACGAGTTCATGACCTAAAAAACGGATCCATCAACAAGAGATACAAATACAGTCATATATTCATCAGCTGTGTTCCCTTTAGAGGCTTATCTATTGGATGGCCCTATAATATATAAATGTTTTGTTTTGATTTTGGGATTGACCTGTACGATAGAAATTTTCGTTGGAGGCTTATCTGTTATGTCGCATCGCATCAGATAGGAATTAGACATAACTAGAGACAAAAAGAAAGAGGCTTTGCATATGAATATGACAGAATTTTGAGCGTGTAAGTTAAAAAGATTGTGGGTTCTACTTTTGGTACTTCTTATGATTTCGATATATCGTAAACGTCTTTTTATGGCCTTATTGAAATAAACAGAAAATATCATTTCAGCAAAATAAATCAATATGAAAGAGAGAATAGACACAAAAGACTGACTTCAGAAAGGAAAAAAGTTATTTGTGGTATCATATAATCAAGTATCCAATGGATGTAATGTCAATTCACTGAGTCGGGTGCTTCAAAAGAAAAAAGTTGGTTTCTTCACCAAAAGTCTGAGATACTGATACAACCCAAATCTAACCTATATTGGGATTAAATCGACACGTCGTTACTTGTGTGTGTTTTGTCGTAAGCTGAAAGTTAGAAGCAGACAAGTGTCTATTAAATCCATTGAGATCTGATTCACTTGTCAGGTACATACACTTAATCGAGAGTGTTGCTTTCCCAAGAACTATGGAGGCTACTATTTATGTGCCTTTGTGTATACTGTGCTTACTTATTTTACTTAAACTCTTTTTACTTTAATTCATGATTTTAGTATTTTTTTCAATCCCCTTTTTTTTGTTTTTAGTCGAGTGGATTGCTCTGTTATGTAAGCATCAAATATACACGTTGATACTTCTTATGTTCAAATGTTTTAAATTAACCCAGTATATAATGTCTGATCACTGGCTAGATGATTCTTACATAGATGTTTTTGGAGTTTTTAGTGCTCTTATATTCTTACTTTAATCATGCATGTATTCAAAATTATGTAAGATATAATTATTTTTGTAAGTGATGTGAAACTACATTTGTTCTCACTTCTTAGCTGTCTATACATATTTAATGTTTTATTATGGCGATCTTTTCTTCTACTTGAACCTTTATAAAAAATACTACTCCCTCCGTTTTATATTAAGTGTCATTCTAGTGAAAAAAATTAGTTGCAAAATAAGTGTCGGTTTTTATATTTCAATGCAGAATTTATTAACTTCATTCTCGTGTTTATTTTTCTATTGGTTAAAATATGAATACGTTTATGAGTAATGATATTTTTATATCGAAAATATGCAAAATTAAATAATTTTTTAATCTGTGTGTCCGAATCTAAAACGACATTTAATATAAAATAGGGAGAGTAATAATAAGAGATTGCAACTTTGCAAGTATTATTATTTCCCTTACGGCACTTTTAGCAAGAAAACATTTGTTTTGTTCTTTTGAAAACAGCAAGAAAACATGTGTTGTGTAATTCTTCATACATTTACATAGCTTTATTAATCTCAACGTACGATAAAATGTTGTTGAAAATAACTCAGAATGTCTTTCCGTTTGTGTAAATATACGCATATAAATTGTGGTGATTGACAAAGGAAAGACGTCTCTTTGACTACTCCACAATCTTAAGACAAATTCAATGTAGTAAAATTATAAAGCAACGTCCTTAACTCGCCTAACTCCATTTCTCATTTGACTTTGCTTCAAATGTCAATGGTCCAATGTTATTCAGCTGCACACAAATTTGTATATTAATACTTCATTTTTCTTTCTAATATGTACTCAAAGTTCATTCCGTCGTAAACTAGTTTTAAGTACTCAAAAAAAAAGTTTTAAGTGCTCGCCATGTTTAATTGTTTACCGAGTAATTAATTACTCAAAAGTAATCTGAAAGTTCTATATGGAAAACTTGTGTTTATTTATTTGTTGGAAAAACAAATTTCTATCTATTTCTCTTCCGTATAAAGTGGAACCAAGGAAAATACACTAAGATCATTCTCGATTTCTCAAAACATAAGCATATTTTTTTCCACGTCATGCACAAAGGGACTAGCTTGGTCAGTTTCCATCCACAATATTCCGGTAAAAATAAAAGCAGTGGACACTTATATTTTTACCAGCCATTGATTCCACCCCATGGTCTTGTAGGAATAATATCATTCATAAAAGAACTACAGAATATGTTGAAAATGTCACAGATATGGAAACTCGAAAGAAATACACGAGAAAAACTCAGAAATTAATGAAATTATCGTAAAACAAAGGTAATCGATAATGAATAAAACTTAGGTTCACCCCCTGTGGTGAATTCTTAAATTCACCTCAATCTTCTACACCAATTAAATTGTCATGTAGGATTAGTTAAAAAAATAAAAAAAAAATAAAGAAAACATAAAAACTAAAAAAACGTGATCTCTTTCTTCTTCATCTTCACAGAAAAAATATGAAGCTTTGTTTGTCAAATTTAAATCTTCAATTTTATAATTTCAAATCCAATTTTGACTTTATCTTCTCAGAATCAAATTAAATCATGTTATCTTATGAGATAGATAAACAATTATTTGCATCAATTTTTAAACCTTAAATCATAAACTTAAATCGTAGATCCTAAATCCAAATCATAAACTCTAAACACAAATCCTATTTAAATGTATTAGATTTGGGTTTAGAGTTTACAGTTTGGGTTTAGAGTTTACAGTTTGGGTTTAAGGTTTATAATTTGGGTTTGAGTTTAGGGTTTACAGTTTGGGTTTAGGGTATAAGATTTGGATTTAGGGTATAAAATTGTATTTGAAAACACAAAAATGAAGATTCAAAAAACTTGACAACCAAAACTTCAGTTTTTTGATGTGAGAGATGAAGAAGAAGAAGACGGCGTTTTTTTTTCCACATGTTTTACTTTTTTTTCCTTAAAAAAATATTTTCTTTTTCACCAATCCTTTAATTGGTATAGATGGTTGAGGTGAATTAGAGAATAGTTGAGGTAAATTAGAGAATTCACCACAGGGGGTGAACCCAAGTCCTACTCATCGATAATAGGCCATAAACTTTAATCCTATCCTTTTAGACAATTTAGATGAATATATATATATATATATATATATATATATATATATATATATAATAACAGAAGTGATCTGAATTTGAGCCAGAGTTTCATGCCTCAAGCTATAAACTGCGAAGCCCCATTTTCTTTTCTTAGTTTGTGTCCTTCATCTAACAGAATGAAGAAAATGAAATGGTGATTAGCAACAATATTTGATTGATAATTATTCAGAAGGAATCACTCATTTTAAACCGGATAACAAATATTCAACAACTTGTCTCGGATACTGTGTGGTACAATCTAGTTAAATGAGAAGGCATGTTTCTATCCATCTGAACCAGTCAATGGGTCAAAACCTTAGTATTATTAATTACACAAAAGTAGACCAAACAGAATGTTAATTAGATTAGAATGGTATACATGGTTGCAAAATTCCACTTTAGAAAGGAGGGTAAAAATAATAATTGAATAATCACACCACTTATGCAGTGTTTTCCAGTCACTCTCAGTCTTCTACTTATTTTCAAATATCCTTCTTAAAATATCACTTTGAAATTCTTTTCTTTTTTGGTCAAACACTTTGCAGTTCTTTATTCTCGCGTTCTTTCACTATATATAAATAAATCACATACTGCTTAATCACTTCAAATCTAATCCACATTTCACACCATCTTCTCTCTTATTCCTTTCTCTCATTAAAATAAAAGAGAAATGGAAAATTACGAGAGAAATTTAAACTCACCAGCTCATCAAGAAGATTCTGATGTACGGAAAGGTCCATGGACCGAGGAAGAAGATGCTATTCTCGTCAACTTCGTCTCCATCCACGGTGAAGCTCGCTGGAACCACATCGCTCGTTCCTCAGGTATCAATTAGTCACTAATCTCTAATATACACACGCGATCGGCCATGTGTATAGCAGATTTATAGATCCCAATTTTTTTTAGAAAATTACATAAATCTTTAAATTTATATATTTTTAATTTAACATTCATTAAATAGTTTACAACTTCCAAAATCTCAGACCGACCTGTGTACAGACAATTAAAAAGACGTAAATGTTTCTCTAAAATATATATGTTCAAACATGCAGGGCTTAAGAGAACAGGTAAGAGTTGCAGGTTAAGATGGCTCAACTACTTGCGGCCAGATGTTAGACGAGGCAACATCACTCTCGAAGAACAGTTTATGATCCTCAAACTCCATTCTCTCTGGGGCAATAGGTATGTTACAAAAGATGCTAATGTAAATACTTGCTTCCCCATTTACTAGTTAATATTTTCATAGAAATTTTTTATTTTTGTACGTTTGTAGATATTTGTTTGTTTATTGTTTTCTTAAAACATGAAAGGTGGTCGAAGATTGCACAGTATCTACCGGGAAGAACAGATAATGAAATAAAGAATTATTGGAGAACTCGTGTGCAAAAACAAGCTAAACACCTTAGATGCGATGTTAATAGCAATCTTTTCAAGGAGACAATGGAAAAGGTTTGGATGCCTAGACTAGTTGAAAGAATCAACGCCCAGACACCATCCCCTACGTACGACACAGTGGAGTCAGTGATCACCGACCCAGGTCAACCTATTGACAAACAGACTCCCGTCGAACCGGGTTTTGTTTTAAACCCGGATCAGCATCATCATCAATTCGTGCAGGCTTCGGAACTGTCCGCAACATCTTCGAACTCGCCAGCTGAGACGGTATCGGACGTTCAAGACAAGGTAATCAACGGGTCTGGTTATGATCAGCAGGCGGGTCAAACGGGTTTAATGGAGTTAAACGATTGGGGCTGTGATGGTGGGGACAACATGTGGACCGACGATGAAAGTTTTTGGTTCTTGCAGGACCAGTTCTGCCACGAGACCGCATCCTATTCGTATAATTCAGGAACTATATGATTACGATACGTAACGAGGAATTCAATTGCGTCACGTTTGGTGTAATATTTCATTCGTGCGTGCGTGATGCCAGTTTAGATACAGCCTGGCCCCTGGGTATACGAATCTTGACTTAATTTAATATGTATTCTTTTTCCGTTTAAATCAAAATCTGATTATCACGTACGTGAGGATAACTGTGATTTTGTGATCTATGTGAATTTTTCAAATATATAACGTTTTTCTAATCGTCAAGGACTAACCCGAATCAGTTCATATCTGAGCTGGTCCGTTTTAGTTTTGCAAAACATGCAAGGATCACGCTAAATAACACTCGTCAGAACATGACTTATTTTGTTACTTGATATTAAACCATTGATTATTTAGAATACCACCTTCGCAAATCGCAAGGATCAGATGTAACCGGAAAAATCAACACCTTTTATATCAAACCTTCATAAAAGTGATCTTGTTAGAAATCAACTTGGTTGAAACTATTACAACGCATGAGTTATTTCTATATAATGAATCCCTCAATATATAAAAGCATGCACATATGCAATTTGGTAAGTCCAAAAGGCTCGTATACCACATGTGAAATATGCATGGTGGATTCAATGATAGATCAGGATAAAAACATAATATTATGCAAGGACGCACGTTGTTTATAAATATCTTTAAAAACTTACAACAACAAGTGATTCTTGACGATAATCCAATAAAACCTTTCATCCATATCGTTGATTCCACCCGTGGTTTCAATAGTAAACTCGTGATTTTGGAGGCCATGCGATGCGTCAACGACCGAAATACTCTTCCTCGTCGTGTTCTCGTCTCGGGCTACATTGCTGTAAAGTTTCAACGTTGACAAAGAAGTCACCGCCGTCTCTGGCTCCTCTTTGGGTGTAAGACGGCAACTCATGAGTGCTCTGAAGAACATTACTATGGACGCCATGTGTATGATGCTTTAGTTAACTTTTAATTACGTATATGAATCAAGTTTAAAATGCTAAGTCACACATTTATTAAACATATATACGTGTGTTTGTGTGCGCGCTTGGGTCAGTGTGTGTAGAGTCTTAACCACCATGGTTGAAAGCTGAAACAAGAGAAGCAAACGTCGAAGATATACTAGAAACTAGTTTTAGTAAGCATTGTTGAATTACTAAAATACCACTGCATGACTGCCAAGAGGGAGTTTGTAGGTGTGGCATTATGGTCTTTTCACAATATGGTTTAGATTGGGGAAGAGGAAGAAAAGAGTTCATCTTCAGCAAGAAACAATGAGAGGAGGAGAAGAGATATTCTTATTTGATTTTTAGAAAGGAGCTTTACGATCTAATCCTCTTACTTGTACTGAACTGGTCAACTATGGTAGTTGAACAAACCATCTAGATTCTTCTTTTTGGGTAACTTTAGCATTTTGGTCAGTAAACCTGTATAGAAACTTTTGTGTTTCTTAATTTCACTAGGTGGTTTCCTAAAAAAAATTAAAATAGTTTTTTAACAGATAAATATAAAATATATTTAAAAATAAAATTGTATTAATATTGTAATTTTTATCTATATTTTAATATAATTTTATTTAATTAAAAAAATAAAAATATTTTTTTTGTTTATTTTAAATTATAATTAAGAATACACATGTATATATTTAAAACTATAATCTTAGATGGATGTTTCTATCTATTTATTTTAAATAAATATTTTAAATAAATTTGCAAAAAATTATATAGTTATCAAAAATTAAAAGTAAACAATATTTATAAAATTTGTAGATATATAAGAAACTAATGATTTTATGATTAAAATTTTATAATTTTCTAAACAAAATTGTATACACTTTTTGAAAATATTAGTAATAAAATTGTATAATTTAAAAATATATAATTAAATGATAATTTTGAAATTATAATGTCATATTTGAATATATTTATTTTAATGATGATTTATGAGTTATTACCATATTCTAAAAAAAATTCTAAAAAATATAAATCGACACTAAAGTAATATATGAGTTATTACCATATTCTAAAAAAAATTACCGAAAATATAAACTAAATAATATATGAGTTATTAGCATATTCTAAAAAGTTGGGGGTACATTGCTGAGAAATACACGGCCAACAGCTTCTTGAGATGAACCTTGAGATAATTTCTCAGTTCAAGGAAAAAAAGAGAGGCATCTTGCTCTGCAGCGATTCAATGTCGCTTGGTACTCTGAAGCGATTCAATGTCGCTTGGTACTCTGAAGCGATTCAATGTCGCTTGGTACTCTGAAGCTAGAATTGGTGAGTCTTTTTTAATTCTTCCATAAAATAAATGTTCAGAGATGAAACAACTAACATTTACTTTTCTTTTTCTTAGAACTGGATTGTGAGATTCAATAATCCCCTCAAGCTTAGTCATTACATCTACATGGACAAGACGTTGCTACAGGTACGTAAGACGTGTTGTTCTAGTGTTTTTTTCAAGTAGGAAGTTAAGATAGAGAATGAATGCCATAACATGTTTTTGTTGTCATTGTACTGTGATTGCACCTAAAAGATAGACTTAGACTTGTAGGAGCAGATGTCTATATAGATTTGATAAGAGAAACATAAGATGTATGGTTGTCATTATTAGGCTGCAATCTTCTTGTTTGAACTCTGTTGATTCAAAGTGTAACATATTTTTGTTTTGTCGTTGTATTGTGATTGCAGATGGAGTATCAATTCGTGAGAGTAAAGGGAGTATGAAGCTTTTGTGAAGTAGTATTTAGTACATGTTTTTCGGTAAGGCAAAACTTTCGTAACTAAGCACGTTTAATTAGTATCGTTTAAAAAGAAACTTTAGTGAACACTTTCTTCTCTTAAATAAGATAATTTACTTATTTTTTTTTTCATTTTTTTTCAAGGAAACTTAAAGGACACTCGAACATGTATAACAATAATCTAAATCAGGAAATTGTCGAGTAATGATACTTAATATGTATTCAATTCAAGTTACACACGTGAGAAAGAATTGTATACTATTTGTTGAAAATACTGAATATTACTTATTGTTATTTGTTCCACTTGCAGAAATTATATCTATCGATCTATGTAATCAACCAAATATACACGCAGAAGTTAAATGTCGATATAGTATGTTAGAAACTAATCTTTATAAATGTTATATATTTATTGTTATACAGGTGAGTGCCAAAGATTTGTATAATTGGATGATGATGCAGGGGAAACTAAGTGAAACTCGCTAAGTGAGTCCAAAGGTTTCAAGCATTCTTTGGCGCTCAAAAATCCCCAATCTTGGTCGAAATTGGAAACCCTAAAAACTTCTCTGAATCGAATCGAAGATCGTAGAGGTGTATCTGGATTGGGATGATATAGCTACCCGTAAACAGTAATCGGAATGGGTGGTACGGACGCAAAAGACATTCTGGGATTGCCGAAGACTCCACTCTCTCTAAGCCACCACGAGAAGAAATCGAGACCTCAGAAGGAGTCGCATAGAAAACCCGATGGCATTTCACGCGAGGTGAGTGAGTAGTGCTCTAAAATCGATTGAATTTTTCTTTTTTTTTTTTTTAATATTTTGTGTTGAAAAATTGGTTTGCAGGTTTATGCGCTTACGGGAGGCGTTGCGCCACTTATGCCTTCAATTGATGTTACCCACTTAAAGCGACCTCCTCCACCTCATGAGAAGGTCCCCCTGGACTTTTTTTTTAAAGATGATTGTTATTAAGTTTGAGATGATAGTGGTTAAGTAAGAAGCGTTGTTTCTGTCCTTCAGGTAGCTTGGGAATGGCTTCCCATAAAAAGTTCAGCTAGGAAAGATGATTTGCAGCTTTACCATTGGGTAAGAACTAAGAAGTGGAACCTTTGACCATTTCCTTCTTTCCCCTCCCCTCCCCACATTTGTTTTATCTTTTACAGGTTAGAGTTGTTAATGGTGTTCCCCCTACAGCTGACTATTCCTTTGCCAAATATAACAAGNAAGGGTTTTTTTTTTTTTTTTTTTTTTTTATTCTTATATTGTCCTCTCTTCGTTTATACTTCTTCTCACTTGATGTTCGTACCTTTTGTTGTTGTCAAAATGCAGTCAGTTGATATCTTCAAGTACACAGACGATGAATATGAGACTCATTTAACGGACCCTGTAAGTGTCAAGAGTTTCTGATTCATGCTTTTATGTAACTTAGGAAGTTTCTTCTTTTAGCCATCATTATACATGCTTTCTCTGGAAAATGTAGACTTTGTTGATTCTGCTCCATACTTGTAGGTGTGGACCAAGGAAGAGACAGATCAGTTGTTTGAACTGTGTCAAAGGTTTGATCTCCGTTTCACTGTCATTGCCGATCGCTTTCCATTACCACGCACTGTAGAGGAATTGAAAGATCGTTACTATACTGGTATGTTTCCTTCTCTTACATACACCCTTTCTTTCCCCCTTCATTTGTTTTCACATAATACGAGGACTGAGAAATTCTCTCTTTCTTTTGTAGTTACTCGGGCCCTGCTGCGTGCTAGAGCTCAGTCCCCTGCAGATGTTGCAAACCATCCTCTGTTGAAGGTCTGTTTTCACTTTTATATATCTCTTCATACCTAACAATCCTCCAAGAATTCTTATCTTCATCGTCGTGTTATCTGGAGATAAGATTATATCTCTAAAAAACTGTTTTTTTCAATAAATTGGCATAACAGGAGCCTTATGATATTTCACGCGATAGAGAGCGCAAACGTGCATTGTCAATGGTCCTGTCCCAGAGTAGACACCAGGAGAAGAAAGATGCTGAGGTCTTTTTCTCTTTCAATTTTTGACTAAACATGCATCCACAAATATATAAAATACTTCTCTTACCCTCTCTCTTAACTACAGATTCTTGCTGAGGCTAAAAGAATCACAGAGATGCGTTTGGCTGCACGTGTAAGTCTTGTCAATATACTCACTCGTCCTAACTAAATCACAGTAGATAAATTTTGCATATTAGAACTCAATCCTCATCGTCTTGTCTCTATAACGATTGGTCTTTCTGGCTGTCCAGCGTGCGGAAGATCTTAATGTGTCTAGGAATGAGAATGTCGGTCTTGATAAAGCTGATGGAGGTCCAGGGTGTAGTGTATCTCCATCTTCCAACTCCCAACTTCCTGCAACGGCTGTGGCTCCATCAACACTAACTATGGCGGATTATGCCTCTACCCTTGCTTCTCTGCGCATGGTGAGTGTCTTTTTCTTTCCTCTCTATCTCTTTTTTCTGCCTCCAGTGATCTGATTGTTTTTTTGGTGAATCTGACAAATGTCCAGCTTCACGTGTACTTGAGAACCTATGGACTTGAACAAATGGTCCAAGCTGCAAGCTCTGCTGTTGGTCTTCGAACAATCAAACGCGTTGAGCAGACTCTGCAAGATCTCGGGGTTTGTTTTTGCTTCTTGTTCTGTTTAACTCTTTCCATTTCTCTTTATATCATTCCCATTGACTGAGGAATGAGACTGCCTTATAAACGGCTCTCCCACTCAATTTAGCTTCTGCATGTCTTCTACAACTAACTTATGGGGATTTTGGTTTGGATAGATGCTAGGTTCTTATGAGTTCATTTATTTGACTGAAACTGCTTTTAAGATTTGCAAAATGGATTTTTAGTTGTTAGATTTCTCTGTTTACAGGTTAATCTAAAGCCAAAGGTTCCCACAAAAACGGTATGTGATGAGCATCTTGAATTACGAAAAGAAATTCTAACGCTACTGAATCTTCAGAAGCAGGTAATATATATATAGTGTCTATCTCACATATAAATTCACAAATATACATACAGACCACTTCCTTTTCTAACTTGTTTTCCTTTTATGGTTGTAATTTGCAGCTACAGTATAAAGAATCAGAAGGTTCAACACACCGTGAAGGGACATATGCTGCAATGCCAGATACTCCAAAGGTCAGCATCATAACTTGAATCTCTAATTCTTACTCACTGCAGTATCATCTTCCTATGGATATATATCGCTAATCCTTTTGTATTTATTGAAATCAGGAGCGTGTTTTCGCATCGGAGCCATTCAGTTTTGGAGGTACATTTCCTCTATCTTCTTTGTTTTCAGAATCCTATGTATTTACTACTACATCACCATCTCTAACTTGCAAATTGTGTGTGTGTGTGTGTTTAGGAATTTCAGCTGAAAGACCAATCAAGAAGGAACCAAAGCGCAAGGTGATGCAGATGAGAGTCTGGTCTTTCTTTTCATATTTGATTTCTCAACATATATATAACAATATGTTTTTTTTTGTTGTGAATCTTATTAACAGGGTCCTGGAAGACAGGCAGACACTCCTTCACCAGCTCATAAGCGGCCTAGAAAACTGAAAGCATCTGATCTCTAAAAATGTTAGTCTCGGTGCACTACTGATTATTCCCTATTTTCATTTGCAAGATTTATTTCAGTCGGAAGCCTACACTGTATTCAGTTTCTTTACTTTGTCCCAAGATTCAATTTGTCACTCAAGTATTTTTTTCTTTTATCTTTTTTGAGTCATGAGCTGTCTGTGTACACAATACAGTCATTATGTAGAAGAATACGAAGTTAATGGGTGGTTAGTAAATTAAAAGTTGAAAACCAATGCAAATGTTAAAACCTCCCGAATCACCTGATAATAATTCAAATTTGACGATAGTCATAATGTTTAGGCCCAATATGTTTTGGTTATCCGAGTTTGTGATCCTTATCTTTACGATAAGAGTTTAAGCGCCAAAAAAAAGAAAAGAAAAAGAAAAAGAAAAAACTTGACACAGTTAAAGCGCATGTTGGATCATTTCTAGGGTTTGAGGTGGAAGTCCGAGAAAAGAGCTCTCTTTGTCTGAAGTGAACAATGCTGCAAAATGAGGAGGAAAAATCAGCACCAATCTCCAAAGACTGTGAAGTAGAAGTCTGCTCTGACGAAGAAGGGCTGGTAGGTGCTTGGTTCAGAGCCATCCTTGAGGAAACTCCGACCAAATCGAGACGCATAAAGCTCAGAGTCCGTTTCAAGACCTTGCTCCAAGAAGACTGCTCTACTCCTCTCACCGAAACAGTCCAGCAGAGCTTCATCCGTCCTGTCCCTCCTGAGGATCTCTACGACGGCGTCGTTTTAGTCCATGGCTCCCTGGTCGACGCTTATCTCAAAGACGGTTGGTGGCAAGGCGTCGTCGCTAAAAAAATGGAAGATGAGCAGTACTTGGTCTGCTTCGATACTCCACCAGACATACTCCAGTTCAACAGAAAGCAGTTAAGACCTCATCTTGACTGGACCGGCTCCCAATGGCTCCGACCAAAGAACAAGGTAAAGTCTCTTCCTTTTTGTGTTTGATTTCGCTTGTGTAGTTTAAAGTTTTGAACTTTATGGAAATGTAGGAAGTGAGCAAGTCGCTGTTTAGATCGGGGAGCAGGGTTGAAGTGAGCCGTGAGATTAATAAAGTGGAATCTGCTTGGGTCCCTGCGATTGTAGTTAAGGAGGTTGAAGTGGGTGATAAGAAGGAAATCATTGTCAAGAGTTGTTACAAGCCTTTGACTTTCAACGCTGATGAAGTGATCCCGACCTTCACTGTTGATCTACGCAACGTCAGGCCTGTACCTCCTTCTTCTGATGTTGTTGAAGAGTACATCTTGTCAGCTCCTGTCGACGCGTTTACTGGTTCGGCATGGCGTCGATGTCTGGTGAGATCTATTCTTACTGACAAAAGCTACCAAGTGAGTTTTGTGGCCACAAAAGAGAAGGATGTGTTCAAGCACTCTGACCTTAGGCCTTCTAAGGAGTGGGAGGACGGTGTTTGGCTTCAAGGACCTCCCAAGGTGTGTTTATTTCCCTTCATCTCCTTTTTTTTTTGTTTCATTCACATTGTGTCCAATTTGGGTTGTTTGTGAAATTTTAAGTGATAAATGTTATTTGTTCCAGAGAAAGCTTGAAAAGAGAACTTCTCCTCCTTCAGACGGCCAAAAAGAGATTACTAAATGAAATCAATGCTTTGAGCAGACCCAAAAAGCTCAAGGTAATCCGCTCTGGTAGTGTTGCTACTAAGCCACTCACTCCTGCTGCTGGAGGAAGTGCTACTGTAACTCCTAAGCCTGTCAGAAAATCCTTGGTTCATGGAGAAGCCACTGAGGGTGAAACACACCTCCATGAGACTGTTGTTGTAAGTTTAACAGATATTAACCACCCCCTCCTGTCTTAATTATTCTTTTTGTCTGCTTGAACATGGATGGATCTTCTCGTTTTGATTGTTTTTAAACTCCATCTTTTTACTAATGATGTAATAGGTAAAGGAACCACCATTGGCTCAGGCTGGTGGTGCTGTGTCGCCAGTCACAACCACTCAAGTGATACCAATAGGTAATCAAGGTCTTCTTTCAAATTTATTGTATAATAGTGTTACTGAGTGTGAGGATTTATTTTAGCTCCAATATCTAAATGGACTTCTCTTGCATATCTGCACATGAAAATTGGTCTACATTATCTTCTGTGTGTTCCAGAAAAAGAATCTGCCCCTCCTGAAACCTCGATGATAAAGGCTGTATCACCGTGCAGCAGAGAACCAGATGCTGAAGCTCAAGTAATGACAACGCCTAAGGAGAGCCTTCAGCCAATGAGTGTGCAAAGTGCTGAGAAGGTAGGCTCTCACTTTTTCCTTATTTCATCAGTTGATTGTCATTTTATCTTTCTTTGTGGGGATTGGTTCTGCTTTTGTGGTCTAATACTTCTTTTATTTATTTATTTATTCAGACGCCTGAAGAGCATAACAACAAAGGAATCAGTCATGACTCAAACCTTAAAGAGACTGGTATATGGTGGCATCTATTGCCTTTTATTTCCTATTGAATCTTCTTAGTCCAGTGATTGAGTAACTTATATGTGTGCTTGTGTATTATGAACAACAGTATGCTAAAGAAGAAAGTTATTTTACTTAATTTTTGTGTTTGCATTATACCACCAGAGTTATCAACCCCTGATGGAACCACCGGAGCTAGTGAGGAAACAACAATGATTCTGCCATTTGTGAAAAGCTCACCCCTCTGGAAAGCGATTGAATCAATGGAAGTCTATAAGAGAGCAAAGCAGGATCCTCACTTCTCCCCGTTGCTTGATAAGAGAGAAGAGCTCCGTGAAGGGTTAGCTGTGGGTGAGATGGTGAATTTTTCTATCTTATTAGAGAGAGTAAGGAATCTGCAACTTCACACTCCCAAAAGCACACTTGAGGGACTGAAAGAGTGCTTTCACGAAAGTGAAAAGTACGGATTCGATGTTGCAGCGCCGATATCTCGGATCGACATGCTGGTCTCTCTCATTGATGAAAACGTGAGCAGAGAGGAGAAGCTGCAAGAAATTCAGAAAGGGAAGGCAGAGTCAGTTAGCAAAGTGGAAAAAGTTAGAGAAGATCTGAGAGATGTTGAGGGCAAGATTCTCGAGCTGCAGAACCAAAAAGGAGACTTGAAAGTGAAGGAGGATGCTGAAGTGAAAAAGATTGCTGATATGCAGATGTGTGCTGAACAGATTGACAAAGAGTCGCAAGAAGCGGAGCTTGTGTTTCAGAAGATCGTGTCTGCTTCTTGGTGATATTTCCACACGATCAACCTGTTCATTCATGTGAAGTTAAGAGTTGGAAACATGAAGAAAAAAAAGCTGACTAGGTTTAACAAGTAAGAATACTTTTGGCCCGTTTATGTTAAGGTAGATGATGGTTGAGCTAGTTTTAAACTCTATTGTCACTTTTAGATCTTTTGATGAAAACTGTTATGTTCAGTGGTATTTTGGTGATTATGAAATGCTAATTTATGGTATAGATATTACTTTTCTGGTTCCATTACTAATTGTATATTTAGGTGATTGATTAGTGGTTTCATTGACTAGATACTAATAAATTTTAGCTGTGATGTTTTTTTGGTGACGAATGTAGTTGCTTAGAAGCTCAACTACTGTCACTCAAATGAAAAATGCTCAGTTTATCAAAGATTCCAAGCATCAGCGTAGTAAAAAAGAAAATTATTAACCTACATAGTAACCACGTGATGTATGTATGGTAAATGCAATGGTATATACAAAAGAACTTTACGAAACGAACCACCAAAGGTTTTGGTTTCGGAAAATGTCAAAAAGCTTCCGTCACAAACGTCAAATGATGATATGCGGTTATAATGGACGGACGTTATTTCAGTTAATGTAAAATAGTAGTTGAAGATTTATGGAGAATTAACTAATGGCTAGCTACGCCCTAGCTATACAAAACAAGAAATAAATAATGAAATATATTTGGGTGGATCAATCAACTTTCTGTTGTTTCATTTTTTTCGTCTTTTTTTGAACATAGATTTTATTTTCTTGTCTTCTTTATCATTTTTTCTATATCAACAAACTCTTTTTTTTAGCTAAACAACGAACTCATTTATTGTTGTCGTATAAACTATAAACTAACAACCATTTCTCAGGTTCTCAGCTTATATTGTTTCTCTCTGGTCATATCTAACAGATCCATACAAAGAGATATATATTAAAACAAAGCTTCCAGCCAGTGAAAAACAATGCTACGTACCTGATCATCTAATATATGCAAACTACTACAATCCGTTCTTATACCAACTGAGCTAAGGTCCGCTGCTTAATATTTGCTTTTCTTCAGGTTATTTTCGTGTTCAATTCATTTCTCTTCTGCTTTTGATATTTTGGAGCAGAACAATTTTGATGGTTTCTTTATATTTGTTTTTGAAACGTTGGAACGAGAAAGCCTAAAATCGTTATCCTTCTGGTTACCTTGTATTAATAAAAAAAAAATATAATGAGTGTTTAAGTATGAAGATGCCTAGGTTGGCTAGAGAACGTTACATATTAACTACATCACTTTCATGTTTGTTATTTTCGGAGTTTTTTCATAAATTCATAAAATTCTCCAGTCACAAATTTTGTAGTATTGTAAAGAGGATGGTGAAAAGAGGGATAAAGAGAGTGAAGCCAGGGTTATCCATGTGTTCACGTTTAAGGCGTGATTCTTAAACTAGTGAATTAGTTTATGATACATTGTTAATTATTATAAATAAGTTTAGTTGAAGTTAAAAGGCCGGTGAACATTACGGAGACTCGACTTCTTTGATTTAATTTATTATTTTTTTCTGAATATGAAATTCTTTATCAAGGAAACCGAAATTGTTTCGCTGAATGGAGTAGTTGGTATCTTAGAACATGATTAACAAGGAGTTTATAAGATGAGAATCTTAGTAGAATAAAATAAATTGTCTCTTATTTTTTAACTAAAAAATTAAGAACTGGTTAAAAACATTGAATCGGTTCTTAGCTTTTTAGTTGAAAGTTAAAAGACGGTTTTTAATATTCCGATAAAAAATTTACTTTAAAAATATTTTATTAATCACGCTCTTAGGTTGTTTGAATACATACAACTTTGGGTTTCTGCTCGGTATGGTTGGGTGGATCGGCCGGTGACAAATAAGTGCCATTAATTTACTTTGCGTATAATAATAGAACTAACGTACGGAATACGCAAGCAGATAAATTCATGAAACTTTACATCCACAAATGCAAAACTATATGATATTTTCCCTCAGTTTCTTATATCCCTCATTTTGTATCCAAGCTACTTTTTCAGTGATTCTCTTTCTACATTTAACATTTAGTTCCTAAAATTTTGTACCATTCATCAATTCGGGCAGTGTTATATATCTCATATATTAACACCCTCTTATTTCATTTATTTTATATAAAAATTAGATTTAGAGATTCTCTTGTAACGGAAAACAAAAGAAAGAATGAAGTCTTTCGCGGCGAAGGTGGAAGATGGAGTGAGAGGGGAAAACGGGAAGCCGTCGGTAGGTCCGGTGTACCGGAATCTTTTGTCGGAAAAAGGTTTTCCTCCAATAGATTCTGATATCACCACTGCTTGGGACATTTTCAGGTATATTATTATTAACAAAACTGTTATCATCTTTTTGTATCATCTGTTGTATGTAACTATTGTTGATAAATCTCTTTTGGGTTTTAATCAGTAAATCAGTCGAGAAATTCCCTTACAACAAGATGCTTGGATGGCGTCAAATCGTCGATGAGAAGGTGATCTTTTAAAGTGTTCTTACTAAAACAAAATATTTGATAAAAAGTTGTGTGTAAATCTTTGTTTATAAGTATATTTGTACGGATCGGTTAGGTTGGACCGTATATGTGGAAAACTTACAAGGAAGCATACGAAGAAGTTCTGCAGATTGGCTCTGCACTACGTGCTCTTGGAGCTGAGCCTGTAAACATTTTTTGCACACCTCTTTCTTAAAAGCAACTCATTCTTCTCAGTGTTCTTTTAGATTAGTATATATGATGAAATAAAATAGTCTATGCATATATGTAGGGTTGTCGAGTGGGGATCTATGGAGTTAATTGTCCTCAGTGGATCATAGCAATGGAGGTCCATCTCTTTTGATTAAAAAATCTCTTATTTACTTCTTTATATATTAATGTTACTTACAAAAAAAAAGATGTTACTTACAAAAATTATACGCATTTTTGTGGATATATTAGGCATGTGCGGCTCACACTCTAATCTGTGTACCTCTATATGATACCTTGGGTAGGTTAAATTTTACAGTATTTTATTGTAAAGTGTTGCGGCTCAAAGTTATTGACACCTGAATCAAACAAAAAATATTGTTATGTAGGTTCTGGAGCAGTGGATTATATCGTTGATCATGCGGAAATCGATTTTGTATTCGTCCAAGAGACCAAGATAAAAGGGGTTAAGATTTTTAAAAATTAATTTCAGTAACAAAGTCATATATTTAATATATATATATATATATATATATATAACTCTATGTGAATAATAAATCTTGTATGTTATTGATATTTAGCTTCTTGAGCCAGACTGCAAATGTGCTAAACGGCTAAAAGCTATAGTTTCCTTCACTAATGTGAGCGAAGAGCATAACCTCAAGGCTTCAGAAGTTGGAGTCAAAACATACTCCTGGCTGGATTTTCTCCAAATGGTTCGTCTCTCGTTTTATTTTCTAAAATAATAGTTATGTAACTTAACGTTAGTACAATATATATTACAATCTATATAAAATGGTCGGACCATTCTTTGAGGTATTTAATAACCGGCACATGTTGAAATAACTTTAAGGCATTTTATTTTTCGTGCATATGCACTGTAATAAATGAATTAAATCCCACACACACATTTGGCATTGATGACTGATGATAAAATATCTTTCTGTTGACTGATTGAGCAAGGGGTGTGAGAAACCGGAAGAGACTACCCCGCCTAAGCCGTTTAATATATGCACCATAATGTACACGAGCGGCACGAGTGGTGACCCTAAAGGTGTGGTTTTGACTCATGAAGCTGTGGCCACTTACGTTGTTGGCATGGATCTTTACATGGACCAGTTCGAAGACAAGGTAAACTATATGTATGAATTGTTTTCATGTTTAAATTAATCCAACGAACAAAAACAAAACTCCTTGAATGTTAAAACAATACTATTATACTAACACCATTACATTTACAAATATATAGCTTGTGGTTATGATTAAATACATAAGGATGTTCCTGTAAACGTTGTCTTAATCCTCTATTTTTCCCTGGGTGGGTCAAAAACAAACAGATGACTCATGAGGATGTGTATCTCTCCTTCTTGCCGCTGGCTCACATTCTTGACCGTATGAATGAGGAATACTTCTTTCGCAAAGGGGCTTCTGTTGGCTACTACCATGGAGTATGTTAATCTCTTAAAGAATCACAAACATTCATCAATTTGTGGAACAAGATAGATAATATAATCACTAAGAGACTTGAATATATACACATTGATGTGTTTTGGGTAGGATTTGAATGTGTTACGCGATGACATTCAAGAATTGAAACCAACTTATCTAGCTGGAGTTCCAAGAGTGTTTGAGAGAATTCACGAGGGTATTCAAAAGGCTCTTCAGGAACTTAACCCGAGAAGGAGATTTATCTTCAATGCTCTCTACAAGCAGTAAGCAACCTCGTCGTTAAATGCTCTACTTTCTTCTTACTTTTATGTTCTCATAATGATGTAACACTGCAAAACAAATTAATGATGGATGATGCAGCAAGCTTGCATGGTTGAATCGTGGATACTCTCATAGTAAAGCTTCACCCATGGCTGATTTCATAGCCTTCAGAAAGGTTAAAACCAGTCAAATTGTGGTTTTTTCTTTGTGTTTGAGAGTTTTGTTTTGTTTTTAGTCATTACATAAACTGACTTTTCGCGGGTTTTTATTTATGTTAAAAAAGATTAGAGACAAACTGGGAGGCCGAATCCGGTTGCTTGTATCTGGAGGAGCACCTTTGAGCACTGAGATTGAAGAGTTCTTGAGAGTTACTTGTTGCTGCTTTGTGGTCCAAGGCTACGGTATATATACTCATTCTAGGGTTTCTTCTCTGTGTTTCTTGTTTGTCAAGGAAATCCAATGTTGATGTGCTTGTTTGGATTAGGTCTGACGGAGACGCTTGGAGGAACGGCTATGGGCTTCCCGGACGAGATGTGTATGCTAGGGACAGTCGGTATACCGGCGGTTTACAACGAGATACGCCTTGAGGAGGTGGCTGAAATGGGCTACGACCCACTTGGTGAAAACCAGGCAGGCGAGATCTGTATAAGAGGAAAATGTCTGTTTTCTGGTTATTACAAAAACCCTGAACTTACTCAAGAAGTCATGAAAGACGGATGGTTCCATACAGGTGACTTGTTGTTTGAAACAAAACTTTGATTAATGTTCTGATTCTGGTCTCTAAATTATTCTTGCGGTGGGTGTTGGTCTTTTTTTAAACAGGAGATATTGGTGAGATTCAATCAAATGGAGTACTTAAGATAATTGATCGTAAAAAGAATCTTATCAAACTCTCTCAGGGAGAGTACGTTGCTCTCGAGAACTTGGAAAATATATATGGTCAAAACTCTGCTGTCCAGGATGTAAATTTCTCAACTCTGAATCATGATTTCTTGCAAAGCAAGCAAGCAAGCCGTTTAGGTTTCTCCTCAAAATGTCACCGAGTTGTTGTCTGTTTTTATGCTTGTGTTTCTCAGATATGGGTTTATGGAGACAGCTTCAAATCGATGCTTGTTGCGGTGATTGTTCCAAACCAAGAAACCGTAAGACATTGGGCTAAAGAACTTGGTTTTAATAAACCATTCGAAGAACTATGTTCTCTCTCGGAATTACAAGAACACATTATTTCAGAACTGAAGTCCACTGCAGAGAAAAACAAGGTTTGTTTAATTTTGTTTGATTTTACCTAAATCTGTTGTCTTCAACTAAAACAAATAAATACTAACAGAAAATATCCGTTGATTTGAAAATGTACAGCTAAGAAAGTTTGAGTACATCAAAGCAGTGACGCTGGAGACAAAACCTTTCGATGTAGCGAGAGACTTAGTGACTGCAACGCTCAAGAACCGGAGGAACAACCTGCTCAAGTATTATCAGGTTTCAAATGTCTTTGTTTCACCTTAATTTTATCGATTAGTTCTTACAAAATTATTATTCATAGACTACACTGAATTTAGTCCTCTAACGTTTTATTATACAGGTACAAGTCGACGAGATGTACCGAAAATTGGCGTCAAAGAAAATATGAAAGTGTTGCGATGATGTGTGTGCTACTATTGATAATTATGTTATATATAATACCAATAATTGATAAGTACATGAGCCGTATGCGTTCTGTAATGAAGATAAATATGAGAAAACTCTTATATTCTTTTGATACAGTTTAGTACGGCAAGCATGTAAGTTATAACAAGGGTACTTGATGAAGCAGCTTATACATAAATGTCTCTGGTTTACACATTTGATTCTCTTTGTTAAGGAACCTAAAAAGAAGAGTTAAGGTACAAGAAGTTAATGTCTTATCAAATCTCTTGGTAAATATTAAAGCGCAAAGGTTTGTAAGTTATTGCTTCCTTGGACCAGTGAGTCTCATATACTTTTTAACCTATCAAGAGTTTAGATACTTTTGCTTTCGGTTGCAAACGTGGCCTTCTTTGGGACAATGATTATGTACCTTCGGTTTGGGATTATCACTCACCGTAAAGGTCAATATAGACATACTAAATCCAATGGCATGGCATTGCTATGCACTCACTAGACAAAAAGTAGTATTACCTCATAAGTTTGTTTTTCTTTTTTTTTCCCTTTTCTGCTTCCTTGTTCTGTTCTATTGAACATTTTCACACACGCACACATGGCTGCAAAAATAGCAAAAAGAAGAAAGTTATATAGTGTGCATGGTAATCTGCTTTTTACTTTTGTTCATTTCTTTGTGGGATTTGTTCTTCTTTTTTTACCCTTTCCCAACAAGTCTATGCACTAGCACTACGTACACAAACTTTGATCGCGTTACTGCAATGTTTCACAACCATTAAAAAGATTTGTTCTTCTTTTTTACCCTTTCCCGACAAGTCTATGCACTTAGGGACTGGACTACGTACACAAACTTTGATCGCGTTACTGCAATGCTTCACAGCCATTAAAAAGATTTTTCAGTTTGGTGTCATCTATCAACCAGTGGTGGCTTCACGGTTCAATTTGTTTTACATTTTTTTAGTTTCCTCAAAATATATTTTACAGAAAAAAATAATGTTCTTTTTTAGCTACCCAGTGTTAAATATAGTATTTTAGTTTTGCTGTAAATTAAAATTTTCTTGCCTACTTATGCATGGTTGCATCGCTGAAAAAAAATATCAGTAGGTGACATTACCTTCGGACTCTTAGATCTACATCTCCATCATGAGAACGAAATGATCCGTTTCTTTAAACAACTATTTATACAAAACAAAACCTTAATCAAATACTACATATTACAATACTACATAGAGACTATGACTACTCTTCCTTGAACATATGACATGGGACAACATCTTCAAGAAGTCCATTATCTTTAACCAAACCTCGACTCTTCTTCACACGTTCATCATCACCATATCCATGTGTGTGGCTGTTAAGGTACTGGCCAACTCCTCCGAAACAGGACAAGAGTTCTTGTTGTTGCTGTTGTTGGTGGTAATGGACAAGCTGTTGGAATTGAGGAGATAGTACTGTTGAGCTCTCCATTGGAAACCCAAAGTTACCACCAAGATTTGAAGCAACTCCTAAGAAGCCTCGACCGGGAATTGGACGAGACATGAGTGGACTAATGTGTGTGTGTTGACCTTCGTAGGTCGTAACCACAGTGCTTGGATCACTGAACGATCTCTCGACTCTCTTCTTCACGTTACATGAAGCCGTTGTGCAACGGTAGTAACTCCTACAAAACAAAACACCATCATACAAAATTAACCTCATAAACTTTGGGTTAACATTTCTTTTGTGTTTTATCGATCTCTATATTTACAAATTAAAAATGCAAAGGAGAAAGATTTCATTTAGGTTTCATGTTTCCTACAAATTAATGTAAGGCACGTCCTCAAGCAAACAAGGTAGGAAACAAAAATAATTAAGTTTTTAATTAGTCTTGCAGATTAGATTGCTTGCTCAGATTGAAGAGAATTGAGTTAATTTTTACCTGGGAAAAGGACTGTTTTTGACAGCTTTCTGACCATACTTTCTCCAGCGATAACCATCTTCGAGATGATCAACCTCACTCTTTATCATGAAGGCTACTCTTGCCTCTCTCTGTCTTTTGAAACTATTCTTCTTTGGTTTCAGCCTGTCCATACAGAACAAAACATATACGTAAGAATGTTTTCCTTTTTGCAACCTCTCATTATTATTAGTACATTCACTTTCAAAGAGACAAAAAAATGAGACTCTTACTGTTTATTAGTATCACTCTTGGTATGTCCCTCTTTATCACTCTTGGTATGTCCCTCTTCTTCTTCTCTTTTAGCTTTCTCTTCGTTTACAGCCTCGCTTGACGCTGAAGAAATCGAGGACGAGTTAGGTGTCGCCGGTGAATTATTCAGCAAATGCTCCGAACAGAAAGACTCCACCCTTGACGTCACTGCAGTCGCGTTTGACGGTGGAGCTTGAAAGATGGTTGAATCAGCAGAAGGCAGTTTCACAAACCGTTGCGGTTGCGGTTGGAGCGTTTCAAAAAGGAATGAATGAGGTGAAGCAGCAGCAGCAATGTCCTGAAGCTGAAGATGTTGCTGAGAACCTAATACCTCGAACGAATCCGCAGCGAAATCTCCTAAATCCCAAACGCTTTGAGACGACGGGTGGTAAAAGCTAGTCGTCAAGAAATCTGTAAACTCCATTGCTCTCTTTTCAATAAAGTAAACTAAAACTCAATGTTTAAAACAGAGTAGTCGCGCCAAAACAGAGAACCACAAGAAAAAAAATATAGAACCAATACAGAAGAGAGATGCGATGAGAAAAGGAGAGAGCGTTTGATTGATATTTGGCGTAGAGAAAATAGGACTAATTAGTGTGCAAGATGTTTGTCATTGTGTTGTTTAAATGGAGAGGAGCTGTGTTTGATGCTGACCGGCAGTAGCAGGTCGATATGTAACACGGAAATTTACAGTAACCGGTCACCGGCCAAGTTTTTTTCAAAATTGTAGCCATTGGTCAACGCGTTAGTCCGAGAAAAACACAGTGAAAGCTTTCGTACGTCCGGTTTTGACTGGTTCAATAATTAACCGGTTTTAACGCGCTAGTGTGAACGAGAACGAAAATAAATTAAAGCGTTGGTGTTTGCATGGGAATATTAGTGTGAACACAAAACTTGTCTTTTTCTTTTAAACAAAAAAATTCCTTTTTAGTTCTTTAAATAGCTTAAAGATATATCATAGACTTATCTCACCGATAAGATGAGTTCTTTTCTGAAGCTGAGATATATTTGTGGACGGTGAGACTGTTGTCCGCGAATATTGATTTCAGTCGCAATTATATAAGAAGTGATGTAACCCGAGGATTAAGAAGTCTAAAATACAAATCAAATTTCACAGTACTGTCTCGGTGTAATTGTAGACGATGGTGTATTTGTAAATAAGAAAGGACGTTTATAGTTACATCAATTAAAAAAACATTTTGTGATTGACTCTGCTTTGATCAGGAAATATGACTCTGCTTTTGATCAGGAAATTAGAAGCACGTACAAATCTAAAACTCTCTGCAGTTTTAAAGAATAGATTAATAAAATGGTGAACANAGAGGGAAAAAAAAAAAAATATAAAAAAAAAAAAAAAAAAAAAAAAAAAAAAAAAAAAAAAAAAAAAGATATGATATGAGATATTAGTATCATATATATATATATATGGAAAAGGCCGAATTTAATGGTGCGTGTTCACATCTTCTTTTGTCTTTTCGGAATGTGATTATGTAAATAAATAAAACTGATAAAAGCGTGCAGCGCAGCTAATATATTCATGTACAACTTCGTATGGTGGAATTAATGCTACAAAACAACAAAGAAACACAGGGATTCAGTGACAAAATATCCAAATAACGCTCGAAACGTTAGAACTCTGATATAAGTTGCTAAGCAACATGTAAACTCTTGAAAATGGTATGAAATTTAACATGATTACCAAAAAAAAACTCTGATATAATGTCACTGTGTATATTGTATATTTTCCATCTCACGAAAAAATTATCACAGAATATGTATGATTAATACTTTTTTGATACTTATAAGACAAAATTTATGTTGTTAATAGATGTAATATATGAAGCTTATTTTAAGGTAGATGAACACGTATACGGTGTTGCTGCCTTTAAAAGTTCGAAATCAATTAAATAACTTCTCCAGATAAAGACTGTAGAGTCGTGGATTTTTTTTCCTGTTATATCCCAAGGTATAGGGACACTACACGCTAATTTGAGTTCCCTGTTATAACATCTCTAACTCTTTATTTTTTCACTACAAAATAAAATTTAAAGTAAAATATTTCACTGGTACTCTTTCACAATATAATAAATTAAATATAAATTTATTTCAAATATATAATAACTTGTTTATTTTTTATATATCACTCTATTTTTTATTTTAAAACAGACTACTATTGAAACTAGATCTAGACATCTTTATTTTTAAATCGAGATATGTTGGACCTAGATTTTTCAGATCCTAGAAATTTAGATTCATAGAGAAATTTATAATTTTTCGGATCGGCTCCGGATTAAATCTTGTCAGATCCGGATCAGTTCAGATCTATAATTCTAATACATGTACTGTAAAATATCTGTAAATTTTAGATTCATATCAAGTCCGAATCAAATTCGGATATTTAAGATCTGAAAAAAAATGACATACCTAAATTCACTCAAATTTAGTTAATATATGTCATATATATCTAAAAAAATTTCACAATAACTTAAATTAAACTATTAATAATTAAAATAAAATATTTTAAACTCTAAATTTTACATTTTAAAACTTCATATTACTTAAAATAGCAAATATTGCTAAAAAGATATTCTAACTAAATCATAAAATAATATATAGAAAATATAACACAGAAAATCATACTTTTGAATATATGTTTTTAAAACGGGTACAAATTGGTTCTTATTGTATCAGGCCTATTCAAGTCAGTTTTTTTCGAATCCAAATGTATTTGGGTTGGTTCTTTCGATTCCGATTTTTTCAGATAAAAAAAACTTAAACCTAAAACATATTTGTAAATTTTTGGTTTGGTTTCAAATAAGATATTTTAGGATTAGTTCCGATTCAGTTCCGATTCGGGATTCAGATCCAGATTAAAATGAACAGATCTAATTAGAAAATTACTATGTTATAGAATTACTCTATTTTAAAGTCAAAATAAAGTAAAAAGATGGTCTAAGCGAATTTGATTAGTAACTCCAATTATTGATGTGTATATATATTCAAAACATCCACCCAAAATACATATATATGGCTATTTTAAATAAATAATTGGTGGGTCCAAAGCAAATCTGGAATATAAGGGAACAGATTTATATAACCCCTGCATGCTTCATGAATTTATGTTTTTGTTTTTATAACCCGCGGTGATCCCTACGGCACAAAAAGATAAAGGCAAAAGAAAAGTCAGAATTTGAATTTCTCTTTTTGTTTTCTTTTACCTATTTTCCAAACGGAAATTTGCTTAAATTTTTTAGCTAAAATTTATATCAAGAACTAATAAGTTAATTGGTTTTTGTTCAATGGGAAAAAGAAGAAAAAGAAGCATGCACGTGTGGTGTACCATGGGGAAGAATGAGTAGTGACCCACTCCTGGCCGTATAATTTGCTTGCAAACTTAGCTCACCTTTTCCATGCTTCCATGATTTGTTTCCCCTTGTTAGTATAGCAACTTTCGTTTTGTTTTTAATACTATAAATTTTATTTTCTACAATCGTGTGTCATGTAGTTCTCTCATCACTGGTCTCCATCTGATGCATGTAGCTTATAGGCTTGTAGTATCATTTTTAGCTACCTATCGAACTGACCTATACAGCATTTATCTTACACGGTGTATATTTTTTTGTATGGGTATGAAGTTTGAGTTTTCTTCAAGAAAAAAAAAGTTTGAGTTCTTATTTGTTAATGGGAAAGCTTTAGAAAAGAAGAAAAGGGTCCCAGTCAAGGTTGGTAAGACGCGCGGCTCGGTGTAGCGTCGGGTTGCGCACATTGATGGTGGCGTATGTTACTCCTACGATTGCAAATACTACACGTATCCCGTTTGTCGGCTCTTCGGTCCACCTGGGACCTTCCAGATATCCAGTGGCCCACTTTCATCCTTCACCCACATACAAATTTTAGATGGACGCGAAATAAAAGGATCAAATGTGCAATTTACACAATGATCATACATAAACAGGATGATAGAAAAGGTAGATTAGCATCGCCGAACGATAAAGAGAAATTTATTTATTTATTTTTACCGAAAGGTTGCTTCTTGGATACGTCTAGGATCTCTAAAACTTAGTACATAAATATAATAGGAGAAACCGTGACAAAAAAAATATATATATATATATATATATATATATATATATATATAATAGGAGAATAAGGGGAATGAAAGTCCTAAAAAGAACTACATTCAAAGTAGATACATAATTTGGTAATTATCAATTTATCATTGTGATTGTTATATATAATTTCACTCCGGTCACGAGACACTAGTCTTCCACTATACCACGTAATGCTGCCGCGGTTCATAAAACATTAATTTATAATCTTGGCATATATATCATATAATATAGCCAGGTCGTTGTTATTTTAATTTTAAAGTTAATTCTTCACGTTCCACTATATAGATAGACACGTATATATATTGTTTAGTGTTTATATTAATTTAGAGATAACCCATTGCCACACACAAAACAAATTTTGGTGCACATGGCGTCGCAATTGTATATGGATGATTACCTTTTTTTGGGGTATAAATGGATGATAACCTTTTTTTTTTGAAAAAGAAAAGAGTTAAATCCAAGTCAATGATGACACATATCAACTCTCGGGTGGAGGTACAACCCTCGGATAGATCATCTCTTGGATATTCAAATGAGTCGAAAGCAATAGTTCATATCCATGTGGTCGGTGGGGTTTGAACCCGAATTCGTCTTTTTGAGTTTTTATTTCTTTCAAACGCCACTAAGTCACTACCACCGGTTAATGTATGATAACTTTCACAATGAAAAAGTATACAGATGATTTTATAATATGTTACCACCTATTCACGTATGTCTCAAATTATTATTAGTTACTTCATTGCTATTTTAAATATATCATACGTCATATTGTAAGTAGAACACTACAATCTGAAAGCTTTAGTCAAAAAAAAAGAACACTACGATGTACATATTACGTGACTATATATGCATTTCAGATCATATCATATATAGTGTATTTAAATCTAAATGTGTTCCCTAACAAGATAAATCCTTCCAGAGGAGATGAGAAGGCATGAATCAAGGGATATGTCACGGTGTTTTGTTTTCCATAGATACTTTTGTCTCGTGAATTCACAAGTAGTAATCAAACCCCTAACTGAATGCCTTTTTGCTATTTTAATTGAAATAAATCACTCAAAACGCAACTCGTCATGTATTGACTGACTCACTTAAGATTTTGTACAATACTAAAATGAAGCTGCGAACGAGTTAAAACACAAATAATTAATTAATAACCGTTGTGTTGGTATTTGCACATGGTAAATCAGGGTAAACGCATTTTGGGATCTTATTTTATTTATTACTCGCCGCAGCAAACATAATGCCGTTCATGTAAAATCATGTCTATGCATTAACTAATAGACATAAATATCAGTTTGTTAACGTTTTCACCTATATATTCGTGTCCTTAATTTGGTCTCAATACATATACACAAGTGACATAAAATATGCGTAATATGTTTGAATTACATGGTATCATAGTTTCTAAAGATGGCTCTTTGGGTTAATGTTAAATTGCATATTTAAGGCAATACCTATGAATCTAAGAGTATACAAAACTAAGAGGAAAAGGTGTTGCCAGAAGTTTCAATATTCTCATATTGGACGACCCACCTAGCTTAATTATAGTCGACTAATCCAACAAGAGAGAGAGAGAGAGAGAGAGAGAGAGAGAGAGAGAGCCCAGAGAGTTGGTTCTAAAATATTTTGTCGTACTGATTCAAGCAGATAACTCGATGGGTTCTACTTCTATTTATATGGACCAAAAACATTCGTGGTGTTAATTCATGGCCTACACAATACTTACAAAGCCCAACGTTAACGTTCTTCTCTCAACACACTGTCGTTGTTGGTTTTATTGGTAGAATACTTGTTTTGGTCTCCCGACATTCTTTTCTAACCAAACAGGTTTTTCATTGTTTATAAAACCTTTGTTGCGTTCCCTTCTTTCTTTCTTTTCTTCTTTTGGTCAAATTGTTGCGGTCTTTCTTATTTATTTACACAGACGCCTCTTTTTACAAGAATTATGCACCGTTAATGATTTCCGCAGCATGAAAACTACTCCCATCGAGCAATATTATTTATCGGAGTCTTAAATCAGCAATACATCCCAAATTTGTTTCTATATACCACAATACAATAACTCAAGATAACAAAAATAAACACGAACACATAAAAACTAAAAACACGTATTTTATAATCATAATATAGTTTTAAACCCCAGCAAGATATACAAAAAGTTAATAAAGTCGTTAAACACAATCAGTTTCGGTCAAAAACTGAACCATAGTCTGCATAACTCTCACTTTCCTTTCCAAAGCCAAAATATAATCCGCCGTTTGCATAAACAGTCCATCCAAACCTTCTGAAGATGATTTACTGTTGGGAACAAGCTTTTTCAGCGTCTTGACTCGTTTATGAATGGCGCGAGACGGCCTTCTAGTAGCTTCCAGAATCTTCTTGGGTCGGATCATGATCTTCTTCGCAAGTGCCCTTCGAGCTCTTTGTCTTCTCATCAAAACCAAAATTGATTCCTTTCTTTGTAAATCTAATGCTGCTCCTCTCATTATTTTAAACGACGAAAGAATGTTTTTATCGGGTTAATGTGTTGAAAGAATGTTGTATAGACAAGTGATAAGAACTCTATTAAGATGATATAATATGATGCGAATATGAGATGGCCTTAGTTTATATAGACATAGAGAAATGTAAGTGACCTTTAGATATAGCTTAAAATAGAGATGACAGCTTTCTGAGAAGGTTCCCTTTACTATCCCAAAAGAAATGGATGATACTTGGACAAGTGTCCACAAGGGTGTTTTGAATTTTTTTTTGTATTTTTACATGATGTTATTGATGGATAATTAGGGTTTAGCGTAGATTACTGGATATGTCACCAAAATACAACTCGATGCACATGCACTCACATGATTCTCATCATCACCCAACTCTCCTACATGCTTTAAAACACCAACTTTCTTCCCATTCACATCACCATAAACACCCTGTCTTATTCAGTTATTCCTCTTTTTTTATATTTTTTTTGTAATTATTTTTAAGGGCCAATTAGTTCGAGTTAATCAAAGTCGGCGGATCAACGATAAATAATTAAGTATGTAATTATCTGTATGCTCTATTCCTTGTATCTTACTCCCTCTGTTCCATAATATACGATTTTTAGCTTGAATGCACAAGAATTAAGAAAACTTACTTTCTAGAAAACAATATTATTAAATAATCTAAATTAAATATAAAGTAATCAATCACAAATAAAGTAGTATACTAATATTGGTTAATCAATTCCCAATAAAGTTAAAGTACCTTAAAAATATCAAAACATCTTATATTTTGAAACACCAAAACATCTCCAAAACATCATATATTATGGAACAGAGGGAGTAAATACTTATCTAATTTGCACAGAAAGGCATGCAGTCAATGTATTAAAAAGGTGGTGGGCGAAATTTAAGTTGAAAGATGGAAAAGATAAGAGTAGGTGTTTCAAAAAAAAGGGAAAAGATAAGAGTATATATATGATTTTGTATATTATATTCTCCCTAGAGTTTTAGAAAACTGGAGCAAATATATAGAAATTAAATTTCACTTGTTGAAAAAGTATAAGAAATTATGGGGGGTGTATTCAAATTAACATTTGAGGTGATTTAATTTTTAATAGAATTTCAGATGATTTCAGTAAGTTGCAGAGATTTAGGTGATTTTTGTTGAAACACTCTAAAATATCACCTAAAACCATGAGATTTTTGTTTCAACCTTTTTAACTAAGAATCTCCACTCAAACACCCTAAAATCACCTAATAACTTTAAAACTCCACAACTTAAAATATTTTCAATAACAGTGGATTTCATAGTACTTTACGAAATGTCAAGTTCAATAACAGTGGATTTTAAATGAGTTTTTGAAATTCATGTTTCAATAACAGTAGATTTGTCATTTTAATACGAATCACCTACAACTCTCAGTTGAATACACCCCCCTAAATATTTTTGTATTTCTTTTCTCTTCCATATAAGTATTTTTTTTACCCGATTCATAAACGATCTCAGAAGTCAGAATTCAGAAACACAAATGCATCAATGTTTTGATTTTGCCACAATGCATATTTAATTTAAACTAGTCTCCATTTCGATAGATATGAATCTATGATAAATGTGACTAATTGGTTGACGCAATGCTTTTGCCTTTGTTTGAGTCCTTTTTGTCTCATATTTAATTGCCTTTGTTTGAGTCATTTTAATACGAATCACCTACAACTCTCAGTTGAATACACCTCCCCCCCTAATGTTTTTGTATTTCTTTTCTCTTCCATATAAGTATTTTTTTTACCCGATTCATAAACGATCTCAGAAGTCAGAATTCAGAAACACAAATGCATCAATGTTTTGATTTTGCCACAATGCATATTTAATTTAAACTAGTCTCCATTTCGATAGATATGAATCTATGATAAATGTGACTAATTGGTTGACGCAATGCTTTTGCCTTTGTTTGAGTCCTTTTTGTCTCATAAATTCCAGCTGATATAAACCAGCGCAACTAATACTAACGAAAAATAAAAAGTAAACTAATGATATAATTACAAAAGCAATACCGAGTAGTTTTTATGTGTTTTATTATTTTAGACAAAGTAGATAACGATGCTGTGGGGAATGGGATAAGGTTTTAACTAAAAAAGACACAAGAACATGCGGATATCTTCAATGTTCCTTTGAGTTTGTGGACTTCATATTTAGGATTTTTATTTATATGAGTGGATTTGATTGAAGCATCTTAAAGATTATGTTCTTTTTGCCCCTCATGCATGTGTTATGTGTGTTTTTCTATCAAGGATCCTCAGAGACTATTAGATTCAATGTATCTTATCGCCGTCAACAACGAAACATTGTACTTAACAATTCTCGTAGACATATATTTAGACTATAGTACGTTTTAGAATAAATTCTAAAAAACAAGCTTAACATTAAGCATATATGATTGAGCAGAGTATGCATGCATGTGTCATGTGTTTGTAGTTTATCTGTTTATGATGGATGGCTTGAAAGGGTAATGTGAAAAGTATACCTAACTAATTAAGGTAGGTTTACATATATATTATGAAGTAGCCATGATGGAAAAGTTTAGTGGTCGAAATTAATCGCTTGTGAGCAGGTTGTGTGTATACAGAGCTCAACGTGCATGCACATGTTCTCTTATTCGTCTAGCTAGGCCACCCAAAGTATTTTAAAATTTTCATTTGGCATGTGTAATAGTAGTTCTAACTAGAAAATAGTATGTGTGTCATCTAAATGAATATACTAAGTTAATAGAAGATGATACCAAATTATCTACGTTGAATGTTATATTTTCCAATAAATTGTTTGCTAATTACGATCTAGAAATGATTCATGCAAGTTTGAGAGTTAGAAAAAAGAAAAAGAAATGTGAAACTACATTTGGATCTTAGACCCATTAGAAAGAGTGAGCTCTGGATCCATGGACCAGCTAAATTGTTCTTTAAAAAAAACAAAAACTTGAATTCATCCTTGCCTCTTCGTTTGCAATCATTATATATTGTAACCAACTCTGTATCTAATAAAATTTGTTCCCATTTGGTTTGTTTTCAGCTGGCTGAGAGCAGGAAGAGAGATTCACTAGCGGATCTCTCTAACGAGAGAAACAAGCAATCTTTTGAACGAGGCAAACGAAAAGAGGTTTCTAAGGAAGGAGAAGGGGAAGATGTAATGCCTGTGGGGTCTTTGTGTGTTTACTAAATAACCACACTCCCTCTTTGAAAGGTGTGATTGATGGTTGTGTGACAAGCCTTTACTTTATTTTTTTACATGTTTCGAGTGTTATCTGGATATTTTTTTGAGACTATTGGCTACCTTAGTGGATGCGAAATTAAAAAACTACCCAAAAGCAAGAAAAAATCGTTAGTCCTGTAGCAACTTGTGTATGACTTATCCAAACTATCCTTAAAACGAAGACATCTTCGCTAGAAAGATGAGAAGAGATAGATTTGGTTGATCTCTTATAGTACATTCATAGCCTTCTATAGAATCGTAGGTCTGCAGCTATCTTTTTCTCCATTCACTCATTTGGTTTGATAATCGTGTGTACACAATGAAATCTGCAGATAATCTGGAAAATAATATGCAGTAGGTGTCAACTAACATATGAAATCTATGTTTTAAGTCAGTTTGCATCTAGCAAAGAAGATAATCTCCAATAGTCTAGTTAACGTATACTTTTGTTGTTGGCATGTAAATATCGAAGTTCTTCTATCCAACCAGTGGCGGATCTAGAATAGATTTTTATCTGGGGCAAATATAAAAACTTAAACAAAAAATAATATGTGATCAGGAGCATAGCTAAAATTTTAAAGAAATTACATTGAATTTTAAAATTTTATCAGGGGCAATTGCCCACCCTTTGCTTCATGTGGCTCCGCCACTGTATCCAACTGAGTGCAATTGATAATTATAGATGTAAAGTTTATCATTTTAATATTTATTTTTTTTGTCTTTATCTGAACCCATTTTCGAATGCTGATAATTTTAGTTTTAGCACCTAATAATAAAACATATGTAACCCCAATAGAATATTTCAGAAAATTTACTCGTTCCACTAACCGGAATTATTTATGATGACCGTTAACTATTGTACAACCTAACTATAATACTTAAAACTACAAATACATTATTATCATCACACTAGTGGTCACGTTTTTTTCCAAATTATAAGTTACTTGACCTGTGTGTAAAACCCATTTTGATATACTTTAGTTGTTTATAGATGAAATAGTTGATATCTTGCGTATTTGCATTGTTTTAGCTATTCATTTATATGTATTTTTATCATATAGATTAATATTTGCATTGTTTTCGCTATTCATTTATATGTATTTTCATCATATAGATTATGATTTAGTCGTGTCAATGTTGCATTTTGCATACATGAGTCTCTATTAGGCACTGGAGTGTCATATGAAGTTATTGGAGACATTTGGATGCATTTGGAGTTCAAATGAGAAGTTAAAGGTGATCTTTGGACGAGAGTGCTTAGAGCGACCACCCCAGAGCGACCAGGCGACACCGCTCCAGCCGGAGCAACCTTCAAGTCTATTCTCAGAGCGACCCCTCTAAGTCGCTTGCGCTCGGACGGCTCGGGGACACGAAAATGGAGGCCGGAGCGACCTCTCAGTGCGACCACCCGAGGTCGCTCCCAACCCCCACAACGACTTCTCAGAGCGACTAGCCGAGGTCGCTACGTGTCATCTTTTGGCGATTTTTAATATTTCTCAAAAACCTTTTTGCAATTTATTTTGAACGTTTTACTATTCCTAAACCTAAGTTTAAAGTCTTCTGTAGCCACCTTTGGCAGATCTTATCTTTCATATTGGAAAAACACACAAAAACTCTTTAAAAGTTCATCTCTTTTGGATCTTTGATTGTTATGTTCTTGTGTTTCTGTTGATTTCTTATCTATTTCTCTACATGATTAACCTGAAATTCACTATGGGTTTAAGAGAAATCATAGAGATTAGTGAGTAATCACCTTTGGAATTCATGTGTTATGGAGATTAAGGGTGATTAGGTTAGAGCTAGGATGTTTAATGTAGATCAATTTCAATATTTGCTAGTAGAGTATTCATAATGCATCTTCTGAGTTGGCCACTCAAAAGTTGATCATTAGGCATTTCCCACCCCTAAGGTGTTTGATGAAATGCATGAGATAACTCTCCTAAGCTTTTAGTGTACTTTGCCAAAAGAATTTGTTGTTAAAGATGTTAAGATAGCTATTAAATTTGTTCTTAATGATTACTTTTATGTTATTCAACCAAAGAAATTTGATGTTTGAAATGTGTTAGTGAATGAGCATCCATCTAGACATAGAATTTGTTTAGAATTGTGTCTAGGCTTAAAGTTGATAGTTTGATTGATCCTTTGCATTCCTTAGCTTGAAACTTGATCACCCAAGATCTAATCCCTATACCTATGAGTTCTCTTTTCCTTTAGTCAAGAAAGTATGATTCTGTTATTGCTTTCTAGTATTAGTAGTAGTTTAAAATCATATAAATCATTGGTTGCATTTAGATTAAGTAGGCACTAGCAGTCTCATTGCTTTAAATCCCTTAGAATTAGTTCGACAATCTTTTATACTACATCATTTGTTTTAGGAGCCTTGAAAACTCCTAATATCAATAGTCCATGCCAGTTGTTAGTCATCAAGCGTGATTGGATTATTCTCATAATCACATATGACGTATCTCTACCTTCTTCGAATTCAGTGGTAGTGTTATTGTATTTTACTCCGTCAAGGAGACTGAGAAACAGATGAATTGTGTGTTCCTTCTAGTTGTAAATTCAAAAGTAGTAAATTCAAAATAGTACACGCATATCTCAATTATAAATATATTATATAGTTTCTTATAAAAAATATTAATTAATTTCTTTTCAAATAATCAATAAATGAATCAATAGAGTATTTTTTGTAATCAACAAATCTAATTTTTAGTTTTAGTCTTTTTTGAAACACATTTTTAGTCTTATTTATTTTCCAAACATGAATGAAAATATTTTGAATTCCAAAACCAAATCCAAACTAAAAAATAAAATAAATATATAGCCACAATCAAAGCCAAGAAAAATACTTAAGGGACAAAAAAAAGAACAATGTCGGTTCAGATGAACAGTTATTGAAAAATTAATATAAAAAATTATGAGTTGGTTCGGTCAATATCATGGTTTTCTTAATTTCATTTGTCCATGGGAACAAAATGTCTCAAACTTTAGACGAGAGAGAGAGAGAGGTCATTAATGTCATAGTTGAGTTAGAATGAAAGCATTTGAAATGGCGGGCAAAACGTGAAATTACAATTGGGTCTAAGACCCACTAAAAAAGTAAGTAGTTTAACATGTTGGTTCTCTTTTGCTAGGAGTAGGAATGTTGGTTCTCTTTTGCTAGGAGTAGGACTGACTGACTGAGACTGACTCTTCTCTCTAATCTTTTCTATCCCTCACTCCTTTTCTGGTCCACCACCTACCACCACAAGTTCCGTAACTATAATAACAACCATCATGATCAGATTCATTCGCCGCACCACCCATGTCGCCGCCGCTGACAATAGAGATCAGCGTTCGAATCAGCCGTAGCAGTTTGATAATCATTACCCAACAGAATATGATTGTTGTTGACGACAGCTTAAGGAAGATACACTCTCTATCCTCTACCCCAGAGCCCCAGGTTCTTCTCCCAAGTCTCCTTCTTTCTTTTTTGTTTCTCTGCAAAGGTGTCAACTTTATAGTTTGTGCATTCTTCAGATTCTCCTAGTGGTGGGGATGGTAGTAGTATTGCCAAGTTATATGTTGCCCATCTCCCCATGACTGCTACCGAATACGATGTGAGTGAATGATACCACTAACAACAACCATTTGGATGGTTAAGACATTCATTGAGATGTAAATGCTTTAGGATTTATATACTAGGTTGACTTGGCTCAAGGTAGTAAATGATTAGATTCTCTTAATATTTTGACTTTTAATGGGCAGGGAAGCTCAGATGATTGTAAATTCCCCTCTAGAGCGAGACACTTGGAACTCTGAGACAGACGAATCTACGGTGGAGAGGAGAAAGCTTTAGATATTGGTTGATTTTTTTGATCAAGGAGAAAGAAGAACTTAATTAGCTTCCTGATTTTATAGAATACAGAAAGACATGGTTTACTTTGCTTCCTCAAGACTTGTCTGCTCAGAGAGCTCAACTTCTTCTGTGACGAGACTGGATCATGACCGTCCATTGTTTGTTACTTTTTACCAAACGATCACATCAAAACCGTTCATATATACAATTCGCCAACGGCTATCTCATTATCGTTATTTGTTTAAATAATAAAAATTCATATACATAGAAGACGTGATACAAAATGCTCTCTATTATTGGAATACAGTGATAGCTTCATGGAGACGCAGTACGTCGTCGTTTCTTAGCTGTGTTTGTAGCTCATTTCTTATCATCAGTCTTCTATTTGTTTTAAATAATGGGCAAGTAATCTCTTATTATGGTTATGTATCCACGTATATTTTATATCTTTATATGAATGATTCGTTTTCAACAAACCTAACTTGAAACTTGAGACATGGCACCCACTCCTTGATCTTTCCTTCGGACACAAACCTCTAAATATCTTTATAATACGAATGTGTTGCCATCTGTTAACTTGTCAACCTTGTTTCGGTTTATAGATTAAAAATGAGAATCACCGGCGGTGGAAAGTGGCGGAAAGAGGCGGAGCAGCTGGTGGTTAAGCCTTTCAGGCTAGTAACAACAACACTCCTCAGCCTCCTCCTTCCTCTCTCTTTCCTTCTCCTTAGCCGTCTCTCTTCATCTTCCTTCCTCTTATCCTTGACCAAATCTCCTCCCCCAACGGATTCATCTTTCCTCTTCTCTATCTTTCATTACACCAATCCTGCCATCATGTACGCGTTCGTGTCGTTGATAAGCGTTTACACCCTAGTTCTTGGTCTAACCACCAAGATCACAGCTACGGATCCCAACCGCTCGATTCCTTTCTATCCACATGTCAGCATGGCGTGGCTCACGCTTTTCCTTGTTCAAGTCTCCGTCGGTCTAGGCCTCCAAGTAACGAGTCCTGACGGTTTAATCAACGGAAGCGAACGTAACTTCTTGAGCAAGCTAGTGTTTTTCTTTGGTCTTCACGAGGTAATGCTTCTGTGGTGTAGGGTGATCGTGAGACCGGTGGTGGACAGCACGCTGACCGGAGGAGACGCCTGTGGAAACAATAGGAGAGAAGAGACGACGGTGGAGAGAGTGGCTTTGGCCGTCAGCTGTGGGGCGTTGTGGTGGTGGAAGCTTCGGGATGAAGTAGAGGCTTTGGTTGGTGTGGCAGAGGCTAAAACAGCATTGTTGTTGTTGTTACCGATAGATGGTAACGTAAACGTTGGTTTGGGTGTTGGAACGGTTGATTTTGTGAATTGGTGGTTATACTATATAGTTGTGACGATTGGTATGGTAAGGATCGTTAAAGGGTGTTTAGGTTTTGGAATGGTCTTGCTTTTCGAACAAGTTAGTAGAAGTGATCCACGTGAACTTTCTACTGTTGCGCCTGTTTCTACACGTTCACCTGTTCATTATGAAGATGAAGGTGACACTAAAGTGTAAGTCAAGTCACTAGTTGAATGCATTTTTTGCTCTACACCTGACACAAAGGTTCAAGTTGTTTTTTTGTAATGAGAAAGATGTTAACATCTATATGATGATTTTTTTTTTGATTAAAACAGACTTTACATCACACTTCAATAGACTCATAAAATATACCACTAGCACACACTACTTAAGAAGAGATTCACACTAAAAAAGGTCTAAAACACAGCTTCAACAAGTATGTGTCTCTTCTTAGAGCCAAGCCCAACAATGTGGTTTAGATAAACTCTTCCTTCCTTCACAGTAGCCGACGAGACTATCCGGTGAACCATACCGGTACGGAACGAACCTGTCACAATAGCCGTCCTCCACCCGTCCGAGCTCTCGACCAATTTCGCAGAAGGACTACCTGAAAAACAAAACAAATAGTTAAACAAAAAAAACTCTATAATCCAAATGCAATAGTCAGAACTTAAAGACTTACCAGCAACAACAATCTTGGTGGGAGACAACAACTCAAGCCCATCACCAAACCTCAACGTGCCACCGGTAACTTCAATGACACTGACCTTATTACTATTATCATCCCCATCGGCTGCTAGGTCGATTTTGTATAAGAGACCGGAGAAAGTGTGGATGACGATGAGGAAACCGTCAGGGTGATAAACAATGCCGTTAAGAGTGACGAGGTTATTGTACCATCCAGGTGAAGTGAAGAGAGGGCTCTCAATGGTTGACACAATCTCTCCATTAACATCAACTTTCCATATTTTACTGCCTTTTGCATCCGTTACATAAGCATTGCCATGTGCATCAACAGCTACATCGTCTGCAAATGATTTCTCCTTACCTACAAGATTCATCAAAACATATTTAGAAAAACAAGAAACAGAGGGAGCTAAGCAGAGAAACTAGAGACAGAGCTTACTATGGCCGCTGAGCTCAGCGAGGAAGACACGACGCCACGTGGAAATATCATAGGCAGCTAAAGCGCTGTAGCGGTTACCAAGCAAATCGGCGACAGCGACGAGGAGACGGTTCCTGTCGCGATCGATAGCGATTCCGAGAGAAGCGTTTCCGGCGAGGTCAATGTCTTTGACTACGGTGACTTCTTGGAGAACGTCCCCGCTGGAAGGAACGACCTCGCCGATTCCGCCTCCGTCCATGAAGGAGACGAGGAATCTCCGGCCAACGTCGTCCCATTTAGCGCACTCGCGGAAGAAGCCTGAGCTGTGGTAAGAGAAGACGTGCGTCGAGGGAGCGGCTCGCTCTAGGCAAATGAGGTAAGCAATGGGAACGGCGGAGATAACGAGAAAGAGAGCGATGGAGAAACGGGCGGAGCAAAACGACGGCGACATTTTTGAAAAGGAAGAAGAGAGGTTAGTTAGGATTGGGTACGAAGGAGACCAAAGACTTGAGTGAAAGTGTTGGAACATAAAAGTTGGTCAGCGAACATGTTCGATTAAGACAAGTCCACATGTGGGGCCAGCTAATTTGGTGGCCTGTTAAATATAATAATGGGCCCCGAAAGTGTATCTAGAATTCAATACTAAGGGCATGTCCAATGGTGAGTTTTAACACAAATCCTTAACAAAAGTATTAATATAAAAAGCATATGGGCCCAATAAATCTATGTTTTTGTGTCCATAAATTCTCTAGCTAAGGATTTTATTTGATGTATTTCTTAACTATTTGCGGGCCTCACTGACATGTGGCGGCCCGCGATTGGTTGTTTTTTATTTTTTATTATTTTTAAAGAAAAAATCGAAAAAAAAAAGAAAAATAAAAAATTACATTTTTTAAGGATTGGGAAGTGAGTAACACGGTTGGACGTGCTCTAATAATGAATTATACATCCTGGGACTGTCTTGTCTTCAGTTTAATGCTAGACTTTATACTAAAAGCTGCAAATTTCCCGATTGGTGATATTAAGAAGTTAGATTGTTATATGATTACTAAATAAAACTCTTATTGATAACAAATGGGCCGGACTAAGATGTGAACCCAATGAGTCAGTGGAAGATCCATTAGAGTAGACTTTTAAGTAGTGTTCGTACCTGTAGAATCATCTTTCATTTGTTCCCTCTCTTTCCTTGACTATGGATGGCCCAAGGCAGTCTGCCAACCAGTCCTCCCATACCATTCCATTTAACAGTTGCAAAATGGTTAATAGCAATTTTTTTTCCTTTACGCACTTTTTTAGTAAAATATCTTAAGGCTTGCAAGAATAAAAAATATTGATATTATTTTCACACTTGGTGGAATATTTGTTATCAAAAATATTGCCGCAGTAGGGTTGGTTGTTAATTGATGTGCATTTTTTTTGTAAGTGGAATAAAAACATGGAAAACAAAATATTTTCACACTTGGTGGAATATTTGTTACCAGAAATATCTCTATAGACGTGTCGCAATAGAGTTGGTTGTCAAGTGATAAGAGGATTGTGTTCACATAGCTCAATAATAACAAGAGGCAGTAGTATAGTATCTATCCTCTTCTCTTCTCCTTGCGTCGAAAAAAAAACCTCTCCTCTATCCAAAATACTCAAACGATGACAACCATAGCTGCAACCGGTCTCAGCGTTGCAGCTCCACGAGCGTTCGTTCGACCGGTGGTGTCTCGTCTATCTGACCCGGTCCGTTTGAACTACCCCTGGAAGTTCAGTTCGCCAAAGCGAATGGTTATGTCGGTTAAGGCCACATCGGATGGAGAGATATCGAATAAGGTGGAGAAGAGTATTCAGGAAGCGAAGGAGACTTGCGCCGACGATCCTGTGAGCGGCGAGTGCGTGGCGGCGTGGGACGAGGTGGAGGAGCTGAGTGCGGCGGCGAGTCACGCTAGGGACAAGAAGAAGGCTGGTGGATCCGATCCTTTGGAAGAATATTGCAGTGATAACCCTGAGACCGATGAGTGTCGTACTTATGATAACTAAAACACTGTTTTGAAAATTTAGCTACTTGTGTCCAGATCCATCTTTCATCTTGTTGATGTTGTTGTCGTCGTTGTGTATGATTAGGTCCTATGGTACTTGTAATACATATAAGATGTTTCATTCATAGATCTCTCCGCGTTTGTTTTTTTTTTCAATAGTTTTGATGACCTTACGAGTCTGTGGAGATCATTAAAAAATGTTACTACTATTTGCGTTTGCATGTCCCGTATTTTGCGGGGTTATGGACACGCTTGGAGAGTAATGTGTCAAACAAAATGATGTGGAACGAATACAAAGATTATTGACCGTATAATATTTTTGATTAATTGTAGAAGAGACTTCAAAGATGGTAAAATGGTTTATTAAGAATTTGTAGTTGAATAAACTATGATAGCATAATAGCCACAAGAAAAAAAAAACAAAGTCTTGAGTAAAAGTAGCCGTGGAAGCAGATAAAGAATCTATCCATATAAGAGATTGTGCAATGTACTAAAACATATCGGACATATGGCGCTTGGTGAAGATATCTCGCTCTGTTTTATGAAGCAATGTTTTTATTTTACGATTGATCTATATTGATGCCTCATGTTAATGGATAACAGTTATCAGTGCATGAACATATTGGGCTTTGCTAAACATGGGCCGATTCGGCATTTAGACGATGATCATGGCCATCCCCATGGTCCTACTCCTAACCCTAACTCCCTAAGAAACATAACACAGTGATTTAAGTGAAGAAAATCGTAATCTAACTAAACTGAAATCGAAAAATATGAAATGTAACAAATACTATAACAAAAAATGGTTGGAAATTTATGACCTTCAATCAAATGGATTATAAATGTATTGTCTACTAAAGAGAAGAAGAAAACATGAGAACTTGTGTTGATGGTGTTTGTATTTGCAAGTTTGAATTGGTTCACTGATTTATTTTTTTGGCGGTAAGAAAAGTAGAGATTAACGGGAAATTGGATCGGTGCCGTCTCAGTATCAATTCACCGGTAAATAAAGCAAGTAAAAAACGAATTTACGAAAACATAAACAGACATATGGTTTGTCCCGGCCATCACTGATTATGAAAAGTCATATAAACCCTTACAAGTTCCAGGCGGTTTAGGAAAAAGCCAGAGCAAGAAAGGGGTATATCTGTCTTCTAACACAGACGTAGCCGAGTTTAGTTTTTTTCTTCTCCCTATTAAAAAAAGCTTCTCCTATCGCATCACCCAGAAAAAAAATTCACACCGGTAAAAAAAAAAGGAAGGAAGGCGTCAGTGGGTTCCTTTGGTTAGCTTCTTCCTTGGTTCGCTCGGCGCTGGGGATGTTGTACCTGGAGGAGACGATTCGTAGAATGTAAAACGTTGCTTCTCTGCTCAATCGTCAATTGCTCTTCATCTCTCTCTCTCTCTCTGCGTTTTCGTCCTTCGAATCGTTGAAACAAGGAATCGTGAGATTCATTTCCCCAATCTAGTGCTGTGTGGGTAGGCTCTTTTATCTCTCGACCTAACTAAACCCTAGCTTCTATTTTTAGCTGGATTTCATTTTGTATGAGTTCGATCTTTGGGGATTTTTGATTCCGTTAATAACTAACTCGTTCGAATCGCATTGAGCTTGCTTACTGATGCATTATCTAACAAAGGGGCTTGTAATGATATTTGTGTCTTCAATACTTTCTGATCCAATTCTTTGTGATGTTTTTCATTTAAGTGAATCAAATTTTCAGTCGCTGGATTTAGGGCAAGGTCTCTTTCATGTAAGGGTCAGTTTCAATACATTAGTTGATGATTCATCATCATCATCCTGTGTAGGAAGAAGAAATAACCTTGCCTCAGATTCCAATTTTAAAAAAGAGAAGTTTTCATGGAATGTCTTGGTTTTTAAAGTTATCATCATGTTTGTCATTGCTATTTTGAAATTGAGTCAGTTATATATATTTACTCTAGTGCATGCTCCAGTTAAGGAGAAGACTATCTTTTAGCTGACGAGTTGTGTCTCCTCCACAGGACGAGTTAACATGGATTGGATACACAAATCATCTACTCCTTGTTTGGACACTTCCAGTTCCGTTCCAGCAATTGTTCCTCTTCAGCTACAGGATAGACTAGTTTCCCATTCTTCGCCAGCCGATGTGGATATGGACCTTAGAGAAGTTTATTTCCTTATATTGCATTTCCTTTCTACCGGCCCCTGCCATCGAACCTTTGGGCATCTGAGAGATGAAATTTTGGAAAAGGGGCTTTTGCCCCGTAGATATCATTCCTGGTGGTCAAGAAGTGGCACTTGCACTGGGCGTCCTGACGATGATGGCATCTCCTTCCCTTTGAGTTATGATCACTTAGTTGAGAGGTTTGCTTTCTTTTTCTTTTTATTTACTTAGATCTTTCATTCTTGAGTTACTATGGAGGCCTTCCCATACCTTATTGAAATGTTCTGATATTTTTCCTGTAATATGGGCGTGGTCCATCTGAATATTGCATGCTGTATTTGACGGTTTCCACTTCTCTTATTGTGCCAACTCTTTTTGTCCTTCCATGACTTTTGTCGTCATGTTTATTTTCCGGGCAGGTATCCTCATATTGAAAAGGATCACTTGGTGAAGCTTCTCAAACAGCTGATTTTAAACCCACCTCTTCCTTCACACGTGAGAGTTGAAGGAAATACTCTTAATGCTGCTGATGTTCCTACGCTTTTGGGATCTGGCTCCTTTTCACTTGTCGATCGTACGTACTAACTCCTATCCTTCTACTTTTTTTCTTGTCTGGATTTGGTATATGCTTATCCTTTAAATAAAGAAAAAAGTAAAAGCATGATTCTTTGTCGAAATGAGGTCTGGAAAAACAGGATTTTTTTTTACTTCTGCATGCTATTCAGTTGATTGTATTCCGCTGTCACGTTGTTTGTAGAATGGATCGCTGCCATTAAGGGAAACATGTCCCCCGTGTCTTTGTTTCTGGGACTTGGGAAAGAACTCCATAAATGCATAAAACTTAGTAGTGACTCTAGGGCTGTTCATATTAGAACTTTTTTCTTCTGGTTTTGATAGTCTTTCCTTGGTAGCATGACTTATATTTGGATTTTTGCTGAAGTAGCTCATACAAGAGAGATTAAGTCTCTCGTCAGGGATGTTTTAACTTGGAAAGTTCTTTAACCTTTCCATTTCTTACACTAGGCCATTGATTTTTAATCATTATTTTTTCCTTGTGAAGATAAAATTATAGAGTCTCAGAAAGCTAGGCCTGTTGCATCTTACTTACGCTGGCCGCATATGCATGCCGATCAAGTGCGTGGCCTAAGTCTTAGAGAAATTGGAGGAGGTTTCAGAAAACACCACCGTGCTCCGTCCATTATTTCAGCATGTCATGCAATTGCAAAACCATCAACAATGGTTCAAAAGATGCAAAATATAAAGAGGCTTAGAGGACATCGTAATGCTGTTTACTGCGGTATGATCTCCATTATACATTCATTGTGTTGGATCTCTGATCTGTGGGAATTCCATTTTTTTTTGGTACTTGTGCAACCTTGAAATTTATACCAATCCGGTTATAGTATCTGGAAGTCACATTGCAGTCTGTCCATCGTAGGAGCACCATTTATTTTTACAGAATGTTTGTGTTGGGTAGAACGAGAACACTAAGGATCTTTTCCTTCTTGTTGCACAGCTATATTTGATCGTTCTGGAAGATACGTTATCACTGGCTCCGATGACCGGCTTGTCAAAATTTGGTCAATGGAATCTGCGCTTTGCTTGGCTAGCTGCCGCGGGCATGAAGTGAGCTATTGTTTTCCATTTTTGACAAGAATTGTTGACCAGTCTATAAAAATTAATCATCGCCTATGCATTTTTCCTGTAGGGTGACATAACAGACTTGGCCGTTAGTTCAAACAATGCTTTGGTAGCATCAGCGTCAAACGATTTTGTGATTCGAGTTGTAAGAATACAATTTTCCCGTATAAATTTTCCGGTCTATAATGTCTACGCAGTTTTTATTCATTTTTCAGTTATACTGTATATTATTGCTTTTTGACAGTGGAGGTTGCCTGATGGAATGCCAATTTCTGTATTGCGGGGACATACTGGAGCTGTTACTGCGATTGCATTCAGCCCCAGACAGGCGTCGGTTTACCAACTTTTATCGTGAGTTGTGTTTAATATGTTTACATTTTAACTAGTTCGTTTCGAACTTGTTTTTATCTGTTCAAGACCACCCCCTGGATGTTTGGTTTGAATGTTTAATACTGCTTCGTACATTGGTACTCAGCTATTTGTACTTTTTCTTATCTCTGTAGGTCATCAGATGATGGAACCTGTCGGATCTGGGATGCTAGGTACTCTCAGTGCCTTCCTCGAATCTATGTTCCAAATCCGTTGGATGCTGGCACTGGTAAGGAGGAGGTACACTATTATATTTTGTTCAATGTTAAAATATGTTCAGTTACAAAATTCATTGGAAGCTTCTCTTAGGAAAAAGCAATTTTACATCTTCTAACGCGGCATCTACAAGCAATGCATCCAAGAGTCATCAAATACTATGTTGTGCGTACAATGCTAATGGAACCATTTTCGTCACGGGTAGCTCTGACAGCAATGCGAGGGTCAGTCTTAAATTTCTAACTTCACTTATCCTCCTTCGTGATGTGGAAACTGTGGAGGTGATATTTTGTTTTAGTTTGCTTCTTAGTCCTGATTGTAAGTATTTCCATAATCTTGCAGGTTTGGAGTGCTTCAAAATCTAACTTGGATGATACTGAACAGCCGACTCATGAGTTGGATGTTCTACGTGGCCATGAGAATGATGTCAACTACGTGCAGTTTAGGTATTTTCCGGTGAACATGGTGCCTTTCTTAGATTATGCATTTTTTGGTTAGAAAAGAAAAAAAAATCTAAAAGAGTGTTTTTCTGTAGTGGTTGTGCCGTGGCTCCAAGATCTTCTACAACTGAGACTCTGAGGGAAGATAGTTACCCAAAGTTTAAGAATTCCTGGTTTGTTTCTCATTTTGATGGACTTATAGGATTGCACTATCTCCCTCCTATTTTTACTTTGGATCTGGTTAAGGTTTAATACTTTTCATTAACTAGGTTTTGTCATGACAACATAGTAACCTGCTCTCGTGATGGTAGTGCAATTATATGGACACCAAGATCACGTAAATTCCATGTAAGTTTCTTCAATCTATAGCGGAATGCAATGGTGCTTTACAAGTTCGTGACAGCATATTTGTGATTCTATCATCAGTTTCCTCAATCGTCAGTTTCCAGAATCTTTTCTATGTTACATTTGTAGGGGAAATCTGGACGCTGGGTGAAAGGATATCATTTGAAGGTTCCACCTCCTCCACTTCCTCCACAACCTCCTCGAGGAGGGCCACGCCAGAGGCTTCTTCCAACACCACGGGGTGTCAACATGATTATATGGAGCCTGGATAATCGTTTCGTACTTGCCGCTATCATGGGTAAGTATCATTGAGGAAATATTATAATGCGTGGATTTTTAGTTTTGATGAATTTCTCCCGGTCTTACTTTGTTTCTATCGTGATTAGTTAAATGCAAAGCACTTCGGTGTTTTTGGCCACATGTTTGTGTTACCTGGACTTACTACGGTCTTCGGTTTCCATTAACGTTTCGGTGTTTGTTCAGATTGCAGGATCTGTGTTTGGAATGCTGCTGATGGTAGCTTAGTGCATTGTTTAACAGGTCACAGTGAATCGGTAATAGTCACATAAATTTCAACTCTTAACCTGATATCTTAGTTGGGGCCAGATGTATGTTAGTTTTTATATAAAAAAATTGTATGCTTCATTGTGATTCTCATTTGATGTCGAACTTCTCCGAATCTCCATTATTTCGATTGCGTTTATGTTCAAGTTTTCATTTCAGCCCCCAACTTGCTTTGGGAAGTACTAATATCGTATATGATCTGTCTCACTTTCACTTATGTCTTTTTGGTAGTCCTATGTCTTGGATGTCCACCCTTTCAATCCACGGATTGCTATGAGCGCCGGCTATGATGGGAAAACAATCATCTGGGATGTGAGTTTCGTTTTTTTTTTTTGCAAATAATAGTCCTTGTTCTTATTAGTAGCATCACTTACCTCCGATATTTTTTATAGATATGGGAGGGTATACCAATCAAAGTATACGATATCGGGCGATTTAAGTTGGTTGATGGAAAGTTTTCACAGTAAGTGACTGATGGAACATGCAGGATAAGATCTTCAATATTCTCTGTTAACACATGCATTTGACTCTTGAGTCTGAAACTAGAGGAACAGTCATGTTATGCATTTCCAGTGTGATATACAATATTCATATTTCTTCTAGCAAGACATCTGTTTGTAAATCATTTATTTAGTCGAGTGAAGTGTATGGAATCAGTTACTTATAATGTTTTTTTCCTTGGCACTGTGTAGAGATGGGACATCTATTGTGCTTTCAGATGAAGTTGGCCAGATATATTTTCTAAACACGGGCCAAGGAGAGTCTCAAAAAGCTGCTAAATACGACCAGGTTGGTGTGTTTTGCATCCCAATTGTATAATCATTTTGGTTATATATGGCTGCAGTTTCTAGTGATCCTCTATTGCTTTCTGATCCTTGGTCTTGTCTTGATTTGTGAAGTTCTTCCTTGGTGATTACCGTCCTCTTATTCGAGATACCAATGGACATGTTCTTGATCAGGTTTGTTTCAAATACTTGTACCTCCTGTTTTGCTTCTCGTTATTGTTGCGTTCTTCTTAAGAGGGCTCACCGAACCGTGCACATTTTCTTACATTTTTTGAATTAAAAAGGCGGAGATGTATGATTGATATCCTTGCAGTTTCATTGTCGACTAAATTTAAAGCTATAATTTGCAGGAAACTCAGCTTCTTCCCCATCGGAGAAACCTTCAAGATCTTCTTTGCGATTCGAGTTTGTATCCAAAAACTTATATTTATGTCAGTTATGCAGAATATTGGTTATTCATGGCGCATATTCTTGGTGTTTGTTTTTCAAATTTTCAGGTATGATTCCGTATCCAGAACCTGACCAGACATTGTTTCAGCAACGCAGACTGGGTGCATTAGGAGTCGAATGGCGTCCTTCCTCGATAAAGTTTTCTGTTGGCCCTGATTTTAGTCTAGGTCAAGATTATATTATGCCTCCATTGGCAGATCTGGATAGATTGATCGAGCCACTGCCTGAGTTTATAGATGCTATGTACTGGGAACCAGAACATGAAGTTCTGAGTGATGACAATGATTCGGAGTACAATGCTGAAGTTTCCTCTGATGGAGCTAAGGCAAGCCCATGTTCCAACTCTTCAAATGAACTTGAGTGCAGTTCCGAGGACAGTGACGTTGAAAATATCTACGAAAATAGCTATCACCGGAAAAGAAGAAGACAACATCCTAGAGTATGTTTTGTTCAACTCATGCGATTTTGTTCTTCGTTATCCATTGACTAACTCCCGTTTTCTCAGGTTGATGTGGCTACTTCATCTGGGAGGCGTGATAAGAGGATTCTGGATGAGAATGATAGCTCGAAATTTGGAAATAAGAGGACGAAAACGCGAAAAATTGGCGTGAAGGCTTCAAAAAGAAGATATTCTGATGTCAAGGAATCACGGCCGCAAAGAGCAGCGGCGCAAAATGCTCGGTCCTTGCTTTCAAAAATTTCTGGAAGCTCTTCGGATGAAGTTGATGATTCGTCCAATAGTGATTCTGATAGAAGCGCATCACCTGTGCAACAGTTGGAAAAGCCATCTCAGAAGCTGGAATCTCTTTCAAATGACAAACAAAAGAAAAGGTTGATTGTAAAGATCTCGGTTAAGAAGCCAACAGAGTCTGTGGAAGGCAAGAGAGGTGTAATGAATCAAACTGATTTGGAGCATGTTTCTTCGAAATTTTTGGAGGAGAACCCCAAAGTAACTGGTATATACTCTAGAGAAGCTGGGTCAAGTTCTGTAGATGCAAAAGGTGCGTCATGGTGTCAGGATACGCCCTATTCTATGAATACGCCACAGAGAGAAAAGGCCAATAATATGTGCAACTGGAGGGAAGATATTCCTATCTGTGAATCCACCGAATTAACTGCGTCTGAGAACATTGAAGAAGTCCAAACATTTAATGGGTAAAGGGAAATCTGGTTATAATTACCAAGAAAGGTGTGCTCATATTAAATTTCCACAATATCTAATTCATTGTATTCTCTCTTGCAGGGATGGGGATTTTTCAATAGTTGAGCCATTGTCTGGTCAGCTAAGACATTCTGATGTAGATACTTCCATGGAAGCCGAAGAGATTATTCCAAAGAAAGTTCGACGACTGAGATTAAAACTTCGAAGTCCTCCAAAAATAGAGCCTAATGAGCTAGCAGATGATTTTGCAGATGATGAAGAAGGTCTTGCATCTAAAGCCCCCTCTTCCACGAATCCTGTTATGGATGTGAGAGATAATGTTAGACACTCTCCTGCACATGACTTTGAGTCTGGAGAAGCTACAGCCGATGTGATACGTAGGAAGAGATCCACGAGACTGAAGGCCACTTCAAGTCAGTCTAGTGCAAGAAACAGTATATTACGTTTGAGGTCAGGATCTGGATCCGTAGATAAAGTAAAGAAACTAGGAATTCCTTCCACAAGCGTGTATGATGGTGCATCACTTGAAGAGTGGCCTTCTACTTCAAGAGCTGGGTCCCGGTCTGCGAGCAGCAGCAAACAAAGTCTGAATACTGGGATTAGGTTGGATAATGTGTCAAGGAAAGTCTCATGGTTGATGTTGTCAGAACACGAGCAAGGCTGCCGTTATATACCCCAGCTAGGGGATGAAGTTGTTTACTTCAAGCAGGTATGTCCTCTTCTTTTGGCTGCTGCTGATTCTGTGACGTTCATGTATCAATTACGTAGATCTGGAGTAAATCAACTTTTTTCTGGTTGTCGTTCTCAGGGTCATAAAGAGTTCCTTGACAATATAGAATTAAATGACAGCGACCGATCAAGGTACCTTCCTCGAAACCTAGGAGCGGTGGAGTTTTGTAAAGTCGAGAAACTCAACTACGATACATATCCTGGTTCTGGCGAGAGCTGCTGCAAAATGACTCTCAGGGTTCTGGATTCTTCTTCTTCTTCTTCATCACATGCCTCCCGCAAAGAGTTCCAACTAACACTGCCCGACCTCATTAATTTCCCGGATTTTATTGTGGAGAAGACTCGATACGATGCTGCAATCAAGACAAACTGGGAAGTAGGGGATGAATGCCGTGTGTGGTGGAGAGACGAATCCAGTGAAGGCGGTGATTGGTGGGAAGGAAGGATTGAGTCTTCGCAAGTTAAATCCCCTGAATTCCCAGACAGTCCGTGGGAGAGATACAAAGTTGTCTATGAAATTACTGGGGACACGGATCTCCACAGCCCCTGGGAGTTTGATAATCCCCAGTTTCCTGTGGAAAACTCTACTATGGACGAAGAGCCAAGAGATAAACTACTTTCTTTATTTGCTGGACTACTGAAGCATCAGGTTTTTTTTTTTGTCTTCTCCCAAGCCATTTCTCACCTTTCTAACTTTCCTTCTTTCTTTTTTTTTACCATTGCCTGTCTCTTTAACCGTTACTTGTTTCTGTTACTATAATATTCTTCAGGATAGTTATGGAATCCATAAGCTAAATGAAGCTGCTCAAAAGATGGATTTCTGCAATAGGTACCCCCGTTGCTCTCTGCAATGCTATTTTTGACAAACTCATATGATCAAATCTGTGGATATCTTATGTACGTAGTAGCGGTATGATTCCACTCAGCTTCGTTACACTTCAAAAATGTTGCAGGTTCCCAGTTCCTTTATATCCAGAGCTGATTCACCGGAGAGTAGAGAATCAGTACTACAGAAGTATAGGGTCGTTTAAGCACGACGTGGATACAATGCTGTCAAACGCTGAATCTTATTTTGGTACAAACGCACATATGCGTTCTAAGGTAAAGCGACTCCGAGATAAAATCACAAAAACGTTGAGAAAGGTTTCACAAAGTTGATGATGATGATGTTATAGTATGTTTGTTTTCTGAAATCCTTTAGGCTGTGGCCAATTTTTTTTCCTATAAGAATTATATATAGCGAAGAAAATGTAAGAGTTTTCACTTTAGGGAACAAAAGAAAGGTTGGTTTTCTTTGGATGAGTGAGTGAGTCACACACCCGGCACAAGGTTCATGCTATAGATCGGGTTTGCTTTTAGTTCCACGAGACTAACATGTATGTAATAGAAATGAACTCTTTTGTCACTTGCGTGACATAACAAGTCTGGTTTTATTTTGATGCCCATTACAACAAGTATGAATGAATATGTTACGTACAAGCTACATTGTTTTTTTGCATTGTCGAAAATACAAGATTATAGGTCAGATACAAATTCTTCTGCATTGTCGTAGTATTTTAATTTTTCCTGTTCATTTAGGCAATGGGGAATCTTATTATGTCTTAGATCAAATTTCGGAGCCAAAAATATGTTTAGTCCATATCTTTTTCTAGACACTCCTAAGTGGGGCTATATGCCATGTGAAATGAGTTTTGACATATACTCCCAAATGTCCTACAAAGAACACACTGAGGACCATCCACTTTGTGATACATGTGAGGGTCTCTACTGTTGTATCCTTATGCTTTTCTAAAGTGTCCCACTCTCGATAAAAACATACTTGAAAGTCTAATCCTTAAAATGCTAACCCTAACCGCCAAACACAGTTCATATTAGCGGCTGCTACTATTAAGATAAGACACTGTCATGTGACGGAGAAAAGCCATGAAAGTCTGTGAATTCAGACTTTTAATCACATGTTTCCCCAATTATTGCTATTCCCTTTTTTATTTTATTTTTACTTTGACGTCCATTGTACAGCTTTGTATCAATTCTTGTCTCCATAACTAAATTAAATTAAATATTTTCGATATTCCCATCGATTTTTCTTTAATAATTTTCCTTTTTATTTTCTGTTGATTTTATTGTATTATTCACAGCTTTTCAGCAAAGCATTGCCAAGCTGGTGTCTACCCTTTTTTCGATGTTTTCTTTTGGTATTTACTTTCTTGAAACTATTCATATACTACGGTAAACTTCAGCCTAAGAAAAAGAAAACTTTAGTCAAAAGAAAAATAATAGAAAACCTTAAAAACAATCTTATATGGCGTCAAAACAAATACAGTAATTTAGATCAATGTTTCTTGGAACACAGAAGTTTTAGAAATTATAACATTGTTTCCTGTGATATTAGTCTAGTCTTCATTTTTTTTGTCAACGTCTAGTCTTCATTTTAATTGAATACTTCAGCCAATGTCAGTGTCAGAATGTGTTTTTGATTATTGTAAATGAAATCTAACAACCTCGTTCGCATAAACAGCGCTATCTAGCCCGCTTTCGAAAAAAACTACATATTTCAAAAATAAACGAATAAAACAAGGCATATCTTTGCTTAACGAATAGATCAAAAGCTTTAATTTTTGAAAATTAGGGCTTTTGTGGATTTGCACATGGGATAACTCATTCCAACGCGAAACTTGATCCGAGAACACGTGCTTTTCCACAGAGGTCTCACTGACATTGTTTTATTAGTTCAGTCTAGCAGCTAGAAGAAAAAAAAATCCAAACTGGTCAAAAGTACAGCCTTTGGTTTCCAGTAGTAATAAATTACAAAAGTAGTGACGTTTGCGTTTGTAACTATTATGTGAAACTAATCATATTTGATTCAAAATATTCCTTCGGACACTTATTTCGTTCTATCTAAAACCCATGTCTAGGGATACGATTCCGCTGCCTCGAAGCTTTCAATCGGACAGGACCGAGAGTTTATAATTGGTTGCTTAAGAGGTTCCCATCTCTCTTTTTTTCCCTTCTAATATTTCTTTTTCTTTTTCACACTGAAATTTCCATTAACTTGAACAGAATACAGTGATGGGATGCAGTTTCGAGATACAAACTTAAGAATAGGGGCCTACTTAAGAACACAAAGCCAGAAGGAACATAAGAGTCCTCTAGAGCCAAAAGCCATCTGAATTTCAAGATAAAATTAGCTAACCAAACAAAAAGGTTCTCCGTTTTAGCAATTTGGTAATATATAATACACGATCAAGATGCACGCTATTCTATCAATATTATTAAAGTTGAAGTACATTTTTGGAGATATTTGAAAATAAGTATAGTATTTTAAATTAAAGTTGTTTAAAACATGAATAGTAATATTATATTAATTGTATTTCTATATTTCAATTAGCTTAATAATTTTATTAATTATGTTACCTTAACGATAATAGACAACATTAGTTATATTACCGTAATAATAATAGTGTAAATTTTTAGTTATTAGTTAATCAATATAGATTTTGTGCTAATTATAAAATCAAAAATGTAAATAACTAAGTTTTATATATGGTTCAATGTTCAATTTAGTAAAAAAATTATTTTAATTTCAACCGCTGAAAAATAATGTAACCAAAAACATTATTCAAAATGATGTTTTATGAATAAAATAATAACTTAAATAAAAAAATAAAAGTGTGTTACATTTATTGTCACTTGAGTTTTCATTTAATATAATTATTTTACTAAATAAATAGACGTTTTATCGGTTTATAAATCAGTTAGACATGAACATCTATATTATTAAAGCGGAATACTTCTTATGAATATAGCCTTGACTTTTCCAATTAATTACAAATATTGTTTGTATCTTTTTGTCAGCAGTATTTGCAACCAATAAAAAGTCATTATTTTACAATTACACTAAAGAGTATTTAATAATTCAGTTTTAGCCTTTTTAAATGTTTTGTTTCTAAAATGTTTCCACCATATATTTCCAAAAAATCTTTCACGTTATTAATTATTTTAAAGCATTTATTAAATAAATCTTAAAAATAAAATCAAGTTGAAATAATAAATAATTAAATGAACAAAATCATAATATGGGTCTGAATTATCTTAACTTCTTGAAAAATAATTCATTTAAAATAAAAACTAAATCACATAAACTAAATTTAATAAAATTATAGAAAATGTTTTGAAACACACAAATAATTTTTTTTAATACATAGAGTGTTGAAGATATAAATTATTTTATTTAAATTAAAAAAAAATCAGTGTAAAATAAATTTAACTTCGTTTTCAATAAATAAAATCATATTACGGATTAGAATTATCTAGAGTCTTCAAAAATTTAGTCATATTTAAAATAACAAAAATAAGTCATATAAGTAAATTTAAGATAAATTTCATAAAAGGTTAAAATATTTAATTTATCAAAAATTATAATTTTTATTACTTAAAATAATTTTTTCAACAAAAAATATACCCACCATTTTTAAAGATGGGTCAAAATCCAGTATTATTTTAAATTACAAAGTAGTCGTATGTGTTTGTTCAAAAAAGTAGTATGTTTTTTTCTTAGTTTATTTATGTTTAAACCAATAAGCTTTTCAAATTACAACAACAACATATGCACATGGCTTACTTGATTTCAATATATATATATATATATATATTAAATCTTCAAAACTAAATTTTGGCGACATATATATATAGGTGCGACAATATATGTACGCGATTATGAAGCCAGCTTCTTTTCCTTGCAGAACATCATTCCTAGCACTTAAACTAAGTCAGACTCTAATGGAATCTTCCGCAATTATTGCGATTGCCACAACTCCAACTAGATTAAAATCGATTTACTGCTCCCATTTCCATATATTTTGTCAATAAAGTGTTGTACTATTAACACATATTGTTTCTTGGACGAGGGGGAAAAACTTGTTACCCCAATTGATAATAATGCTTTGCCGGGTTTCAATGTAACCAACGCTTTATAAAACACGATGATGATAACATAGTGAATACATATAGATGAAAGTAAATTAAGAGAGTTTGGTGTGCCAAATAGGCAATGATAATGGTGTGTGGCAATGCACAACGCTGATCTGTACATGTACCAATCATTTCGTTCATTGGTTAACCTATTACTGAAAACAACATGTGTCAGATAATTAACTGGACTATTTATGACGTGGCAATGCATGCTGATTATGTGATTTGACAAGGCTAAGCATTATTGTGAAGAAAGACTAATTAAATAGAGCCACTAAACACAAGAATAACAGATTGAGTAAGGTCCGCATCATCACATTTGCTCGAGCAATACGTAATTCTATTTTCAGTTTAAAATCAATCGACATATGTACTATTGTTAAATATTAAAAATAAATATAAACATTCTGAGTGGTTGATTGAAATTAGGCAAGCTCGACTTTTGTCTTGCTCCTTACAGCTTACAAGATGGGTCATGGGAGTAATTCATAACCAAACCACGTTTTGGTTAAAGACAAAATCATATTTAGTTCGTGTACGCAAATCGTATTTGTTTTAAACCATCTAGTTTGACACCCATATCATGTAATATCCATCTACCACCCAATTAGCGCATGTTGGTTTGCGGAAAGAGTATTTAAGTAACGGTTGAGATAGTTAATTGATACATCTTACAACAAAACTAAGATAAACTTTTTTTTTGAGACACATAAAATGAAGGTGTCTATTAATAACCGATGTTCATGAAATTCAATGTATCTGATATTCATCATTGAACTAGCCATTTAACATGCAAAACAAATCATGTATCCATTATCTGAGCATTATATCGCGCCACTATATGTACGCAAATATTCACATGGTCAAGACTCAAACGTCTCATTATCAACCTTACATGATCAAATTTGTATATTCTAAAGAATATAAAGGATATAGAGTTGAATAATTGATAATGATGATAATCGTTGTGGGTTCTAAGAAATGCAATCATTTGAGGTTACAGTACTGGATATAAAAGCAAAAAAAAAACAGTACTGGATATGTTTCTTCCAGTGCGAGTACTATAACGTTAAAGTAAATAGATTACGGGATTAACTAACGATCACAGCATGTTAGCAAGTATATCGAATTACTTTGAGTTAGTATCATTACATATACCTAAGTACGGTATGAAATAAACTAACAATTTCCAAAGATCAATCAACGCACCGATTATAAGATTAAAAAATGCTAGACAATCCTTGTCCCATATCAATTTCAAAATGATGCATATATAGACTAAGTAAATACGAATGTGTGGTAATTATATTATACTAATTGTTAAAAAGACATTATTTGTGAACCTAAAACATGGCTATGTAGAATAAATAAAAATCGGAAAAAAAGAAGAGAAATGATGCCAGCTATGAATTTGAAGGATCAGAGCTTTCTTTCTCTTAAGGCAAAAGCTGTCATCTTTTTTTTTCTCTCTCTATCTTCCTTATAGTCCTCTGTTTCTCTCCACATTCACACACAATCACTAGTCTTTCGTTTTAAAAATCTTTGAGGAGAGAAGAAGCAAAGCATTTTAATTAAAGGGGGTTAAAAAGCTTCTCAGCTTTGCAAGTTTTTGACTGTTCTTGATGGTTCCTTTCAAATTTTCAATAGTCGATTGATTCAAATCAAGAAGCATTTAATTTCCAAACAAAAATCAATGGCGGTTCATTCTAGCGATAAGAAGCACTGGTGGTTCACTCAACGAAAGGTATTTTAATCTCAACTTCCTTGGAAATGAGAGAACCACTAATCTACCTAAAGTTACTAAAATGTTTTATTTTTGTATCTCTTAGCTGGTTGATAAGTACATTAAAGATGCAAGGAATTTAATAGCAAGAGCAGAGCTAAACGACGTTACTTCAGCTCTTCATTTACTTGACGCAGCCTTGTCCATATCGCCACGTCTGGAGACTGCGTTAGAGCTTAAGGCTAGATCTTTGCTCTTCCTCCGTCGTTTCAAAGAAGTCGCCGATATGCTCCAAGATTACATTCCGAGTCTCAAGCTGACCGCTAACGAAGAAGAAGCATCACCTCCTTCATCAGAAGGCTCATCCTCCTCATCCTCTCGCGACGGAGTCAAGCTTCTCTTCCACGCGTCGGAACGTGAGTGGTGGTTAAAATGCTTCTCAGTTTCTGAGTTGACCAAGAAAATGATGTCAGGGATCTGTAAAAAATGCGACCAAGAAGGCCAATGGAGGTAATTATTTCATTTTCACCGCGCGTTTCTTTAATTACTTAACCGTAAACGTACCGCAGAAAACGCAACCGCTGACTTTTAAAACGTTTTATTCATTTTTTTCAGGTACGTAGTGTTAGGGCAAGCTTGTTGCTATCTAGGGCTAATGGAGGACGCGATGGTTCTCCTTCAAACCGGCAAACGTCTCGCCTCCGCCGAGTTCCGTCGCCGGAGTAATTGCTGGTCCGACGATAGCTTCATTCCCCTCTCTGTATCCTCCTCACCAACGTCTCCGCCACGCAACCTCACGGAGGGGGAGAATGTCACTCACCTACTCGTTCACATCAAGCTCCTCCTCCGCCGCCGTGCCGCTGCAATCGCCTCACTCAACGCCGGCCTCTTCTCCGAGTCGATCCGACACTTCTCCAAGATCGTCGACGGTCGCCGCCCCGCGCCTCAAGGATTCCTCGCCGAATGCTACGTGCATCGAGCCGCCGCGTTTAAATCCGCCGGTCGAGTAGCGGAGGCGATCGCCGATTGCAACAAAACGCTAGCTCTCGAGCCGTCGTGCATCCAAGCGCTGGAGACTAGAGCCTCGCTTCTGGAAACCGTACGGTGTTATCCAGATTCGCTTCACGATCTAGAACACTTGAAGCTTCTGTACAACGCGATTCTGCGAGATCGAAAACTTCCAGGTCCGGCGTGGAAACGGCACAATGTGAGATACAGAGAGATCCCTGGGAAGCTTTGCGTGTTGACCACGAAAACGAAGAAACTCAAGGAGAAGATCGCAAACGGAGAAACTGGAAACGTTGATTACTACGGTTTGATCGGAGTCAGGCGCGGTTGCACAAGATCGGAGCTGGATCGAGCTCATCTTTTGCTATGTCTAAGATACAAGCCTGATCGAGCCTCGTCTTTCGTCGACAGGTGTGAGTTCACTGATCAGAACGACGTCGATTCGGTTAGAGATCGAGCTAAGATGTCTTCCTTGTTACTCTACCGTTTGATTCAGAAAGGTTATTCCGCCGTGAAAACGATCATAGCCGAGGAGGCTGAGAAACGAAAAAGGGACGCTGCGGCGCTGCAGGCTCAAACGCCAATGCACGAGATTGAAGAACGCAAACCGGTTGAAAAATCCGGTTTGGTTAAGATAACCGGGTTCACTGAACTAAAAGCGGTGGAAAAAACTAAGAAAACCGAGAATACTCAACCGAAACCGGTAAATTCGAATGCGTACCAAGGAGTTTTTTGTAGAGATCTCGCTGCTGTTGGGAATCTACTAACCCGGGCTGGGTTCAACCATCCCATTCCGCTTAAATTCGAAGCTCTCACCTGCTAAAATGTTCAGTGATCATTTTCTACCAACTCAGCGAATTTAAATAATAACCGAATATATACTATTGTGTTCGAATACAAACGAAAACGATGTTGAGGCTGGCAAAAAACCGAGACACTGAAGATTATTCCACTACAGGAAAATTTTGTTACTTACTTATGTCTGTTTAGTAGGCGTGTCTATGTCTTGTATATTTCTTTTAATGGGCATATATAGTCATGGAAGCAATCAAGTTCATCGATGGCCGTAATTGGGTTTTCGAGATCTGCCTATAATGCTGTTCTATTTTCTCGCTGCTAGACCTGGTCCAGGATAAAATATAAGAAAAATATGGGCTTCTTCAGCCCTAAAGTATTCATGAAATTTATTCGTTAGGATGCTACTGATACTCATCACTCATCAGGTGTAGTATTCGAAACTTTTGAGCTTAAAGTTTTTTTCTGGTCGGCAACTTTTGAGCTTAAAGTACAATTAGCATTAGTTCCAAAACTAGGACATTGTAATGTTTCACCTACTTAGGTGGAAGATGTTTTGACAATCGATCATATTGTATTAGGAAGACCTTTACACGATGGTCTCCAAATTGTTGGATTAAAAACTTCACTCGACTCAGCCTATAGAGTATAATGATCACATATGTAGTTTGAATTATGCAACTGTGCTTTCATTCATGTTTTTATCAATCAATACAATTTTTGGTTAGAATTTTTTTCGACACTAAAATGTTATTGATTATCTCCTGAAATTTAATATCCGCCCATTTGATCTCTTGAAAATGTTATTGATCATCTCTTGAAAATGAGTATGTTCTCGGTTTACTGATCATCAATAAAAAAAAAACCAATCATGTTTAATCAATCAAATACAATATGAGATTTTGTATTGAATCCGTATATTTAATGAAAAAGAAATAAGTAGTTGCGTACTATGTAATATGGTCTTTCTAGATTTGTCCAATATAAATACGATCGGAAGTGCCAACACAATAAAAACGGCAAATAATAATATGTGGGGAACATGTAGTCCGATGAGCGGTAAATGGGAAAACTTATTTTGCTGCGTGTACTCATACTTTTCGTGCATTGTGTGTGCTAGATAAGGAAATTTGTCAAATTCAATTCTCCATTGATTCCCGTCGAATATAAAGTCAGTATTTGTACTGGCAAAGCATACGGCTGATACTTATTACTCAGGCTGGTACACTGTATAAGTGTATATATTTAACTCGTTTAGTTAATTAGGAATTTAGGATCACCAACTTCATTTTGGAGCTACTACATATAGAAGCTAATGCGTTGTGATTCTACACGAGGAAGCCCTACATAAGAATACCTTGGTCACGGTGGTCCGCATACATTACAAAAACTATGCGCGCGATCACCTTCTAAACCACGTACTGATGTGATCATGTGACCATCAATAACTAAAATATTATCTCATTTAAAATATTTGATTAACAATTTAATTAAACAAAAATTGAAGAATAAAAGGTAAAGTCTATGATTTCGGGACATACTAGAATTAGCGCCTAAGAGAACCACGACGAGCCTGCACGGACCGGTCACGAGTCTCTCGTCCGTGAATAAGCCACGACTTCGGTCTTCTTCTATACCAACGTGGCGCTTCATAAACCACACACGTGTCATCGTCTCCTTCTCCCTTCTCGAACGCGCGAGCTCTTAAATCCTCTTTGTAATTAATTGTCCATCTTCCGCTATAAATAACTAAATCAGTCTCATTTCCTTCTGTTGTCTATTCACTCGGTTACATCTCTTTCTTGTCCTCTCACTTGCGTACTTTCATACATGCTCTCTCTCTCTCCATTGCTTGACTTTGGTGGTCAGTGAGAGGATCACAAATACTTATACCCGCCGGAGAAAATGGGAAGAGCACCGTGTTGTGAGAAGGTCGGCATAAAGAGAGGGCGGTGGACTGCGGAGGAAGACCAGATTCTCTCCAGCTATATTCACTCCAACGGTGAAGGCTCTTGGAGATCTCTCCCCAAAAATGCTGGTAATATTATTTACAGTGTTTTCTATCAAATGATATATAGATTACAAATACAACAATATTACCATGCATATGTAAGTGTAACACGAAAGTCATACTATGACATTGTGCTAGAGTGAAGAGAAGTGATCGTAGCTCTGTGTCTAATTATACTTTTAGGATAAAATTTAGGAAAGTTAGAAGTCTATAATATCAACCCTAATCTCGTCTTGATTTCATTTCAGTTTTTTTTTGGTTATTTGTCACTTGTCAGTGTCACAGTCACATTGGGTTGTGAGTGTACGTTTATAAAATGCTGCCAAGTGTATGTTTCAATTATAAATAAATATATACAGTTATATAGTATATGGGGGCTAATATTCAAAAGTAATCCAAATAGATGTGTAGTTATATTTTGTCTGTTTGTATATCATTTTGATAATCAGATTAAAATCACACGAGTGATTTTGATTTGATCGCCAACTCGCTTAATTAATGTGGTAGTTGAGAGATCTTTTGTAGTTTTGTATGCATATGATATACAAGTACAATTATCTGATTTTTTTAAAATCTCGTGACCAGTCTTATATCAGATCCCATAAAATTACAGATTTGTTTCCAGAGATAAAAATTACACTGATTTTTAAAATGTGTACTGAAAACTTAAAAACAAACAAACATAAGGATAGCTTCGATGTTTAGTTAATATAGGAATCTGACATATATTATTACTTTGTGTTTATTTTATTTTGTAAAAAGGATTAAAAAGGTGTGGAAAGAGCTGTAGATTGAGATGGATAAATTATCTTAGGTCTGACCTCAAGCGTGGGAACATAACCCCGGAAGAAGAAGAACTCGTTGTTAATTTGCATTCCACTTTGGGAAATAGGTATTGTACTATTTTAGTAATTTCCATGTTGTTTTACAGCGACTTCTGTGGACATATAATAATATGATTGCACATCCATCAAATAAGTAAGGCTTAATTGATGTTATTCTCTTAGTTCTTTTTTTTAACACTGTTATTCTCTTAGTTCAACGATTTAATTGTCTGAGCATTTTCCTGTGGTCTGGAATTTACATTTACAGTAGTAGATTACAAAAGTTACGGTCGTAAAAGAAACCGTGTTCTTTTTTTTTTGATGCTTTCATAAGTTGTTGGTATGATTCAGTAAACAAAAAACAAAAAAAACTTTATAGTTTTAGTTGTTGGTTGTCATAAGTCATATAACTTGGTATATTTGAGTTGAGACAAACTAAATGTACCTTCCCTACAAACATATATTTACATCAATTGAATAGCATTAAAACTGTAAACAATTTATAAATAATATATATAACTGAAGATCAATTATGACAACTGATATAATTATCATTAGTTTAAGTGTTTAACTTCAATTCGATGATAGTGATACAATCTATATTTGTTTCCCTCCCTTCTATAAGTTGATAAAGTAATATTTAAAAAATGACAATGCTCGAGTCATTCATTCCACTCATTTCTCTTTTTTTTTTTGGGCAAACCACTCATTTCTCTAGTAGAGGTTGTTATTGCTATTAATTGTGAAACCTAGCTCCAGAAGCATGGTTAGGTCAGAAGTCATTTCAACTTCAAAACTGTACTATTGATTCCAATGGGGCCACGAAGTTCTCTTATTCCCGGGAAATTATTTAATTTTTCAAAATTGTTAATAAAGGGTCGTTCTTAATGTAGGTGGTCACTAATTGCTAGTCAATTACCAGGGCGAACAGACAACGAAATAAAAAATTATTGGAACTCTCATCTCCGCCGTAAACTTCACAACTTTATCATCAGAAAGCCGTCGATCTCTCACGATGTCCCCGCCGTAATAATGAATGTTCCACCGGCGTCACAGCGTCCACCATCAAAACGCAGACCAGGGAGAACCAGCAGATCCGCCATGAAACCCCAAACTCAAAACCCGAAAACTCTAAAGACGAAGAGACCGTCTGCACCGCCGGATCCCGAAGTAGCGGTTAAATCGGCGGCGGGAGAAGAAACACTAATTATGATGGAGTTAGGTGGAGCTGAGGCTGAGCTAGGACCATGTGACTACTACGGAGCCTGTCACGAAGTGGGAGATCGTTACAATAATAATCTCATGAGCACTAACGGCGACAATGTATGTTTGTCGTTTGATGATGATATCATGGATCTTTTGTTGGACGAGGCAGATCCAAGCAACGTGTTCGCTTGGTGTGGTGGTGATGCGGAGTTGAGTCATTTAGGAAACTCTGAAGTAGCCAGAGGGCTCTCAGAGACTTGGAGCCAAGATAATCTCGACAGTCTTCAGTCTTGTCAGTCGGTGGAGTCTTTTATCAACTATAAGCATCAAGTTACCGATGACTTTATTGATTGTGTTTGGCAAGAAGGTAATAGCATTAGTCCTCGCGATGAGAAAGAGAACTCTGATTCAATCGTCTCGTGGCTTTTGGACGGTGATGATGCCACGATAGGGAAAATTAACTGCGAGAACTTTGGAGAACCGTTGAATAATGACGACGAAAATGCATTGGTCGCTTGGCTACTGTCTTGAAGTCTGAAGCCTTTTGTAATTGCAGTTTGAATCATCATACGTGATGTCATATCATTGACGTATGAGCTTATCCTCTTCCTTGTATTGTTTGTTTTTCAAAGTTAGGGTTTGTGTTTGCTTGCAGAGGTTAATATATATCAATATATGTATGTGTGTATAATAAAACGAGGAAAAAATGAACCTGATTATATATTCTTGACTTAGTACGTTTCTTCCACTAAAACATAACGAAGAGGTACGAAATGTAGGTGTACATTTATGTGGACTGTATTTCAACGAACTTTAAAAACGGGTAATCAGCTATTGGAAATAAAATTTCAAATACCCTTATTAACTATTGGATATAAAATTTCAAATACCCTTATTAACTATCGGATATAAAATTTTAAATTTAATACAGGGCCAGAGGATTTAATCGTCATGTCTACATGATTTTGTGTAGTACTAGGTGTGTTATTTTTCTTACGAATATTTATTAATTTATGTTTTATTAATTCAAAAACCACCGTGATAATTTATTATGTTTTCAAAATTTTTAAATCAATTAAATTATTTATATATTTATAAAATTTATCATTAAAACATATATGTTTATCATTGTATTAAATTTTTGAAAATACTAACATATTAGAAATATTTTAGAAAATATTTTAATACAAATTTTTTTTGTTTAATTAATATTTAATTATAATTTTTCATATCTTATTTTTAAAAAATATAATATATTTTTTTAAGACAACAACACAATATATAAGAATTATCTTATTTTAAAAAGAAATAATATTATTAATATATCGTTTTTAGTAATATGTAAATTCTCAAACAATAGTCTAAATAGATAAAATGTTTTATATCTTATTTTCTAAGGTTTATAATAGAAACAATTATTTTAAGATAACAACACGATATATAAGAACTATCTTATTTTAGAAGAATTAATATGATTAATATAAATTCATTTTTAATCATATATAAAAATTTGTTAAAGGTACCATTGGCATGAACCGTTCTAATTTTTGTTAAGTTGGAAGTTCCGTTGTAAAAAATCAGTTCACAAACAATGGTATAGAATATCAAGATCACGCCTTCTATATTTTAAAGTTAAAGATACCATTGGCATGAACCGTTCTAATTTTTTTTTAAGTTGGAAGTTCTGTTGCGAAAAAATCAGTTCACAAACAATGGTATAAAATATCAAGATCACGCCTTCTATATTTTACTTTACCCCCAAAAAGAATCTCAGTCTACTTCCCCTTTTTTGTGTTCTGGAGCAAGAAAAAACACAAGTTGAAACTTTGAATATATGCAGAACACATAAAAGAAAGGGAAGTAAAACAGTTGTTTTCTCATACGTCCGACTTGGTTCCACCGTCTTTAGAGTGACCACATGATACCACATACTTTTCTCTTGTTATATTTTTCCTTTATTTTCGTAGCATTTTTTTTAAGTTATGTCCTGCTATCAAAATATTATGTTGGTGAATGTAACTAAGAAATTTACTTTCTAGCTAGTATGGCCTATATGAGTAACACCAAGCACAATGTTCAAAACACACAGAAAAATATCGAAGACAATACATGTTCGTCTTCCTCTTCCCTAATAGCTAGTATGGTTTACTTGTTTAACACAAGTACAATGTTCAAAACATAAAGGTTAAATTGTGGACTGGAAAACTCTCTATCTCTATATGTTCCCTATATATGTTCTTGGAAAACTGTTCAACAAGTCCACTATATATGTTCCAATTTCGAGTACACTGTCCAACAAGTCCACTGCAAGTACATATATAGCGAACAAGTCCCCAGGTGTGGCCACTGCAAGTCCCTCGCCCCTGTAAGCTCTCAGGTATTTTGACATAACGATAGTCCACTTTCATTTTGTTATTAATGTTGTTTTGTTTTGTTTGGTTAGACATACGAAAAGGTAGCAACGGTGTTTAAGCAAGAAGAAGGTGTAGTAATCGCCAACTTGGATGCCGATTCTCACAAAAGACTTGGCGAGAATTACGTTGAACAAGGATTCTTGACTTCACACGGATATTACTAATGTACTATGAAAGAATTTATACGTTCGGTAAAACAAGGAAGAATGAACTCAACTACCTTTTGTTTTGTTCCCAAAGTGGATTCCCATGTGTGGCCATTCTTCCCAAATGACAACAAAGCGGGTCAAGATCATGACGGTGGAAGGGACTTAGATGACTTTGTAACCTTCATCAGTGAGAAAGTTGGGACCAGTAGAGACAGTAAAGGTCAGCTTACGTCAAAGGTAAATAAAAGAAATTGCTGAACATGTTCTATCTTAAGTTTGAATCCTGATGCATCTCTATTATCTTTTTAAACAGGCTGGTATAGTTGAAAGCTTAGATGGGTTGGTAAAGGAGCTAGTTGCAGCGAGTGAAGATGAGAAGGCAATCCTATCTCAAATGGAAGAGGAAGCTAGTAACCTTAAGGGCTCCACAACAAGGTATATGTACTACTATTACATGGAATAAGAGTTATTTTGACTGTTCCTTCTGAGCTTTCATGGTGATTGTCTATCTCTCTCTATATATAATAGATATGGAACGCTTTACTCGAAGCTCGCAGAGAAGTTCATAGAAAGGTTCAGGATATGCGGCATATGCCACCAAAGAAGTTGAGCGGCTTGGACGCGTCACTCCTTGGCAAGTTTTTTAAAACAAATTTCATCTCTCTTCTATATAAATAGTTTTTTTTTTGTCGTCCAATAGTTTGCAATCCGCAAACAACAAAGGCTAACTATTTTTTTTGTGGGTGCAGACGGTGAGTCCAGTGAAAGCTGATGAATTCACACTCAAGAGTGTAAGACAGATATTTTCCCTTGAAGATTTACGTTGTATTCACATCAAATATATAGCAGAGTTTGTTACAACAAATATGGGATTACCCATGATCTCTACAGAATCATATCTAAACAATAAGAATACTCTTTAGAATAATCTATCAAAGAGAAATATCCCAAACACGTTTGTTGCACAAAAAAAAAGTAAATACTTTTTCTAAAACATCCTATATTTAGGAACAGAGGGAGTAATACTTATAATCAATAGACCTGTTCTTTCCTTTTTTATATAACAAAAAAGCTCATGTAAATGTTTTTCCACCAAAACTCATGCTTTCAGACATTATAGTCCCCACTTCAAAGGGCTAGGGAATAAAACTCCCCAACAATAAAAGTGCAGTTCACATGAGAGGGGGAGCAAAAAGAGGTCCAACGCTCACTATTCGTTCAAGTGGGAGGTTGAGGGTATTACTAACATATTTAATGCAGCCAGCAGTCGTCTCGCTGTAATCGCGCATCTGATTGCGTTTTTGTAAAAAAATGAATTTATTTAACCAAAAAGTTGCAATTAACCAAGACTTTGTTGCATCTTAAATATGAGTGTTGACTTTCCGTTCGGGATAATATCATTATTTTTTTGTTTTGGCGGATGAGAAACTCGCAAGTATTGCTAAATTTAATGTTTTCATACGCGAATCATTTTATTTATTTCGAATGGATAAATAAAACAAGAGCAATATCGCATGTGATATTTTATGTAATCGAATATGGAAAACGATCCGTGCTCTTTATAAACAAACCAAAAAGTCTCCTCTCTCTCANCCCCCCCCCCCCCCCCCCCCCCCCCCCCCCCCCCCCCCCTCTCTCTAGATCTAGAGATTACATTTACACATCGAGAGTGAGAGTGTGATGAAGATAAGGTATTGGCGGAGGTCAAGAGGATACGAAAGGCTAGATGACTCGGCAAAGAAGTCCAACTTGGATCCGACCCGGAAGAAACGGTTTTGGAGGAGGATCAAGATAGCGCCGAAGCTGAGAGTCTTGAAGAAGACGTCTCCTAAGAAGCTTTTAACGCGGCTTCGAGATTCTTACGTCAATATGATGCTGCGCCTCGCCAATTCTCAGGCCATCGGATCGTCCTACGGCTACGGGTCGGGTTTACCACCGAGGGAGTATGATGAGAAGAAGCTGGTGGAGATTTACAAATCCATGTTAATAGCGCAGGGGACTCTCGTTCACCGCAATGTACCTAAACCTTCCTCTGCTTCTGTTGTACTCTCATCGCTTAGTTAATTACATTATATGTGGATCATCGGTGTTAAGAGTTGTGATTGCAATCTGTGTTAAACGTACATTTACATTTCAGAAACTATAAAATAATAAATTTAATTAAATATAGTGGATCCAACCTTTTGTGTTAATATAAAAATGGTTTGCATTTACGTCTTAACCTCTAGCTACATTTTTATCCTTTTTAAAATTCTTAGTTCACGTGGAGGTGTTGGCATGGAGAATATTCAAACGTAGTAACATTGAAATAAATATATTGTATGGTTGACTATTTGTTTGCTTGATATTTGTAATCGATTCGTATCTTTACTTGTGGTTGTGATCTTGCGAAATGAGCAATTTAACATGTTACAAGCAGGTGACGGTGCTGTTCAAAGCAGCGAGTCTGTCAAAACCGTCACTGCTTACATTAATATTACATCATATATAGAGCGGGTCACTGATTTTGTGAATTTGTGTTAAAAATTATTTGAGATTTAGTAGTATCTTAATCATTGACGTTATAGTTTGGATTCTACGTGGCCCATGTTAACTAAATTTAATTTTAAAAGGGGCCAGGCTTGGAGATAACTTGTACAAGTGAGTGAGGTCCATAAAGCCGAACCCGGCGGACACACACATCCCATAGTAGTATTGCATAAAATGGTAAGAAATAGTTAGGTGTTTGGTTGGTCTAATTCATTTGGCTGAGAAGGAATGTATAATATTATCTTTTCGACTTCATTTCTTTCTTTGGTTGGTGCAAGTTTTCTATATAAGAGAGACATGGTAGCTACACACACCTACACACATGACATGATGCACAGGCAGCAATAGTTTCTTGTTGTCTTGTTTACTCTTTCATGCATATTCCATCTTCCACTAGAACAAAAATTTGAAAGATTTATATGTAACACTGACTTACTTGAGAGAGTTTTTATAGTTTTTCTATAATGAAATGGTGAAAAAGTTAGGAAAAAACATAAAAAGTTGAAATTAAGCTATTTGTCTACTGTAAATGAAAAAATATTTATCATCGACGAGAAAAAAAAACAAAGAAAATACTTCTTTTGTTTCAAATTACATGATGTTTTAGTACAAAAGACACAAATTAAGAAAAATATTATTATATTCAAAATACTTGATTAGAAAGAAAAAATAATTTAAACACTTGATTAAAGAGAAAAAGTAATACTATTTTATTAGTTTTTACCTTAAAAATCTCAAAAATTCATCTAATTTGAAACAAAATTTTCTTCTTAACAGATGGAATATATTATTTATTTATTTATCAAAAATCGACCAAACAAGTTGAGTTGATTCGTTTCTTGTAAAATAATTAGTTTTGTTTAAGCTGTGCCCTATCATCTTATCGGTCCCTCCCTGCAACGTCGTCGTCATTTCAGTCTGCAAGGTTTGGTTATTCTAAATTACGTTCACAGGTTCATGTTAAATCCTAGTCCTAATTTGATCAGTGGTAGTGTTTAGGTAGAAGAACCAGTCCCCCCAGATGGCGATTTACGTCGCGGCACGGCGTCTCTCAAGCGGAACACCGCTGCGCTATGCCACTTCTCTAAGATGTTCTTATTCAACGACGTCGTTGACGTTTAGGGAGGAGAGGGACACCTTCGGCCCCATCCAAGTTCCTTCCGATAAGTAAGTTCCGGATGAATTTCCCCTCACATAGGGGGCCAATGTTATATTTGATAAGCTTTCTTTCTTTCTTCTTGTGTGTCAGATTGTGGGGAGCACAGACGCAGAGATCGCTGCAGAACTTCGAGATCGGGGGTGAGCGAGAGCGTATGCCCGAACCTATCGTCCGCGCTTTTGGAGTCTTGAAGAAGTGCGCTGCCAAGGTAGTACATCACCTATTTTATCTACCTGCCTGGTGCTTTTGAGGAGATTTTGCATCTAACTTGTCTTGTGATATTTGATTTTTAGGTAAACATGGAGTATGGGCTTGATCCAACGATTGGGAAAGCCATTATGCAAGCTGCTCAAGAAGTAGCTGAGGGCAAACTCAATGATCATTTTCCCCTTGTTGTCTGGCAAACTGGTAGTGGCACTCAGAGTAACATGAATGCTAATGAGGTCATTGCTAACAGAGCAGCTGAGATTCTTGGTCGCCAACGTGGTGACAAATGTGTCCACCCTAATGACCATGTCAACAGATCTCAATCCTCTAACGACACTTTCCCTTCTGTATGCACCACCTTTTCCCTTTCAATTGCTTTGCGCCCTCTTTGTTTGTTGTTCCTTACCAATTGTTTGTTATTGATTTTTTTTCTTCTCCTCTAGGTCATGCACATTGCTGCTGCTACCGAGATTAATTCAAGGCTCATCCCTAGTTTGAAAACTTTGCTTTCCACCCTCGACTCTAAGGTCTTCTAAACCTCTCTTCTCAACCGACTGTTGCTTTTGTAGTAGACTGTTGCTATTTTGTGTTTTAATGAACATCTTCTGAGCTTTCTTCTTCTAGACCTATGTATTTCCCTGTACATCAACCTCTGTATTCTGAAATCTTTCAAACTTATCTCCTTTTCTGGCAGTCCTTGGAGTTCAAAGATATTGTGAAAATCGGAAGAACTCACACTCAAGATGCTACTCCTTTGACCCTAGGGCAAGAATTCGGTGGCTATGCTACTCAAGTATGTTCTTTGTTCATAAAATTGTGTTTTGTCTTGCAAAAGTGAAAATCACATGCATTTTCAAAATTTGAATCTCATGATTGCAGGTTAAGTATGGGCTTAATAGGGTCACATGCACTCTACCCCGCCTCTATCAGGTTTAATGCTATCTTTTAGAGTTGTACTTTCCTGTACTTGTCCAGTTTTTCGCTGATCTCTAATCTGCTAGAATTGTTTGGCCAGCTTGCACAAGGTGGAACTGCTGTTGGAACAGGATTAAACACCAAGAAAGGGTATAGCTCATTTCTAACATTATTCACATCCCATTTTTCATATCCTCTTAGTCCACTGTTGGTACTATCTGTACAGGTTTGATGTAAAGATAGCTGCTGCAGTAGCCGAAGAAACAAACTTGCCGTTTGTCACTGCTGAAAACAAGTTTGAAGCTCTGGTTATCCCCTAAACGAGATAATATGCTTTTCAATGGTTAATAGAATGAAATCAGTTGCTGAATTATTCTGCTATTTCCAGGCTGCGCACGATGCTTGTGTTGAAACCAGTGGGTCACTTAACACAATCGCCACATCGTTGATGAAGATCGCCAATGATATACGTTTTCTTGGAAGGTATGTATCCACTTGTTTTTCGTAATTTTTTTTTTTTAGAATTGTACTATATCTCATGGGTTAAACGTGTTTTCGTATAGTGGCCCAAGATGTGGTCTCGGTGAACTTGTTCTGCCTGAAAATGAGCCAGGAAGCAGCATTATGCCTGTATGAATTGTTCCTATTTCCTATTCCTTACTTTCTATTCAAATGATTTTTATTCTCTTTTGTCTCTCCCTCTCTCTCAGGGGAAGGTGAATCCTACACAGTGTGAGGCCTTGACCATGGTTTGTGCTCAGGTAAGTTACTGTTCATCGACACATGCTTACTGATATAGGGATCTTTCCTAACTCTTTTAAGCTGCATTTTACGAAATTGAAGGTTATGGGCAACCATGTAGCTGTGACAGTTGGTGGGTCAAATGGTCATTTTGAATTGAATGTATTTAAGCCGGTGATTGCAAGCGCTCTTTTGCATGTACGTTAATCTATTTCCATTGTTGATCGATTTTGTTTTATTGTATATAAAATGGATCCTTTCCCCTCTTTGACAGTCCATTAGATTAGTAGCAGATGCTTCAGCTTCGTTTGAGAAAAACTGTGTGAAGGGAATTGAGGCCAACAGAGAACGAATCTCAAAGCTATTGCATGAGGTAACCTTTTTCTTCTCCTTTATTTTTATAAGTTTTAAAAGTGGTATCCACATGGTGTGAATATGATCACGGGCGGGAACTGATTCTTTTTTTTTAATGTATGTATCTGTAGTCCCTTATGCTTGTGACATCATTGAATCCGGTAAGTCTTACGTCATCCATTTTCCCACTAGAATTACAGAATAAGTTACATGTTTGCTAAGTTTACGAATCCTTGTCTCCTTTAACCAGAAAATCGGATATGACAATGCTGCAGCAGTTGCCAAGAAAGCTCACAAAGAAGGATCGACATTGAAGGTGTAAACAACAAACTCTTTATGCTTCGTCATCCTGAAATCAAACGTACTTGAAAAATTGATAAAGCTACAAGAGAAAACAGGTTTAGGATTGTATCCGTATGTTATGCTACTTCATTTCGGATCTTGTTCAATGAACAACATAATCCCTGATTCTAACACAGGTCCTTGTCTGTTTCAGTTTGTTAAATCTAAAAGAGCTTTAAATTTTTTTTATACAGGAAGCGGCTCTGAAGTTGGGTGTTCTGACGGCAGAAGAATTTGATACGCTTGTTGTTCCCGGGAAGATGATCGGTCCCTCGGATTGATCAGATGTGTTGCTTTTCTTGGAGCCAAAGCTTCATTGACCAGTCTTCCTCTTCTTATTCTTTAGGTTATTAATAAATGAAACAATAAATTTAAATATTCATGGGAGGAGGGCAACATTGTTCCTCAGATATTGGAGAGTTATCTCTCTTTGTATCCAATTGTTTTTGTTGGATAAGAAAGAGTAACTAACTAAATACGTACATTTGCCCTTGTGTGCTTTTAGACAGAGCAAGTTACTTGGGACTTATCCTTTGAAATCTTTCGTAGATTATATTTTTGGGCTATATTAACAGTCTTTGGAGAACAAGCTTTATAGGCTCTTTACTGGGCCTTTAATATTGGAACAGAACTGATGGCGTGGAGAAACGGGAACAGACACCTTTGACCGTTGAAATAAAAAAACCATGTTCGGCCCGCCATAGATGCCAACAGATTTTGCAGCCGCCGTCACCACCGCTGTTTGTTTGTCCAGAGAATTAACTTTACTGTCGGGATTTTAAAATATTAGTATTATTATTTTGCGGAAATGAACGTACAACTTTTATCTCCCAAAGAACATATAATTTTGCAGTAATGGTCACGTACAAAGGTAGTGTAACGTTATGAAACTTGAATTTATTTGGTTAAAGAGAATCGAAGCTTTCGAAGCAAAGTAATATTTAACTGTTAAATTATTACACACTTAAATTGTTAAAAATGTAAAACAACAAGAATCATGATTAAACAAATTAAGAAACAGATGGTTGGATGAGTCATGAGCAAACCGGATGAATTTGAGGGGAATAATAAACCGGACAAGTAAAACACTAGTACTAGTTATCTTGGAAGCTCCAAAGGTTGCCAATGAGGCTTATTTGTTGAGGAATATCTTCGGTTGCAGATTGGCCGTCAAGATAAGGAATCTGATAGAAACTCATGTAATCCTCGTAAGCCATCAGCTCCTCCGACAACTGTTGTTTGACTTGCTGGTTTTCCTTGTCCTCTTTAGGAGGAGGAGGAGTAGACTGATCGCTAGCATTCATCAGATGATCATCACCACCACCACACACTTGTTTATTCTTATTGCTGTTTCTTCTGGTAGAATCATCGTCGTTTGGGAAATTGAGTTTGGCTTTACCGCCACGGATTTGAATGGCAGCAGCGTCGTAGGCTCTAGCAGCTTCCTCGGCGGTTTTGAAAGTGCCAAGCCAAACACGAACACCTTTCCTCGGGTCACGAATCTCAGCAGCCCATTTGCCCCATGGCCTCTGCCTTATCCCTCTGTACATATTCTTCCTCTCTCTCTTCTTCTTCTCGATCCCATCTTTTCTTTTTACCCCACCAACTGTTCAATTACCCACTCATGAAAGAGTATTAACTACGGAAAACATGTGTCACTAGTTATCTACAAAAAAAAAAGGGAGTGTGTACCTGAGCAGACACGCTTCTTGATGGAGACAGAGCCTTCGTAGCCTAGTTGACTCGGATCTGGCTCAGCAAACGAAGGTCGTCTCAGTGACCAGATGAAATCAGAAATGACAGCACCTCCACACATACTTCTTCTTGTAATCTAATGTAATGGAATAAAAAAGAACTTGTTTATAGGCAAGAGATGAATCAAGGTTTTCCTTTGGAACAGAAAATAACGAATGATTCCTTGGTAAGAGGGAATTGTTTTTTTTATAGAGAGACAAGTCAGAGGAGCCTTTACACTGTTGCAGTTTTTTTGCTTGACTACCAAGTTCTTCTAGAACTTTTTTTAATTATATACCCCACCACCCTAGTTATTTTTGAGTAATTCTTGCTGGTTTAGTGCTCAACGTGAACCTAGTTCACTAACCAATAAAATGTCATTATTCTATATGTAATATTTTTCATAAAAGGAAACTAAATATTATCAAATAATATTATGATTTTAAAATTAAAAGATAAAAAATATCATAATTTGCAAACATCTATATTATTAAAAGAGAAGTACAAATATAAAATATCCCTTAATTTTCACTTTTAATTACAATGGTATGCCATTGAAGTAATTAAATGAACCATTAAATGAATCTATATTTAAGGAATTATTGTCTTTTTCTATTTATTAAACAGTTTCCTAAATCAATTGAACTTAATTTCGTAT
>OVBX01000034.1:0-82036 GCA_900406325.1 Erucastrum elatum | reverse complement strand
TCCGGATTCGGATCCGGCCCCTCTGGATATTCGGATTTTCGGACGGATCCGGATCGAATCTCGGATCGAATCCGAATCCCGAATAATAATTCCAGGCCTAGACTTTTCTAAGGCGAAAAGAAAACTCCTACCATATATATATCGTTTGTAGCTTTTGAAGTATTAGAGCATGAGCATCGCTCGTTTGTTAAGCCAATATCTTAGCAATTTGGGTCGAAATATAAATCAAAAATAGGTGAATAGGAAATAAACGGGCCGAAAAATTTCTTAATTAAGAAGTGTTTTGAGTAGTTTGTAAGGGGCACTTGGCAGAGCAATACTGGTCGTAGGGTTAGGGGAATGGAGTAATCGGGTTCAATCGAATTCATTTTCGAGTTGCTCTCTTTTTCAGTCGATCTCGACGGCTCGACGGCGATTCAATCCGCCTCTCCTAAATCCCTTCAAATTGAGACGCCTCCGTGCATGTTCTATGTGTTACTCCTCCCGATCATCCCTATAACCCGATCTCCAACCGTCGGTATCCATCTCGTCTGTCTAAATCGAAACTGTGTCACTCCATCTCCTCTCTCGAAATCGTCGATATCGAAACCGTCTGTCTCACTCGATCTCCTCCTCGATATCCCCTTCGCGATTCACAATGTCTCTCCCCTCTACTCCTCGATTGACAACGTCGTCTCCGACCATACCCGAAAACGAGGTACGCCTTCCTCCTCTTTAGTTTATTGTATAGCGTCTGTGGAGATGTAAATGCTTAGACGAATTGTTGTCTTATTATTGTATCGTTTCTGGAAAATTGTTGTTAGTGGAACTGAAAATAGGCTTCTGTTGGTTTAGGCTTGTGTTGGTTTTGTTTAGGATTAATCTCGTGTGCTATGATTGAAATGATTTTGCGATGAATCTGGTTTGTGAATACTATGAATATTTTCAGTTAATATTTGATGGTAGAAAAACTTTGAAAGTAATACAAAACATTTTTCAATTGATGGTAGCAAAACTTTGAAATTAATAGTAATCATGTCTCCATTATTTATCATGTGACTTCGAAAAACATTCCTGCGTACGGTTCATGTATACTATCACTTAACAATAAGATCTTACTTATATAAAAAAATATTTTCAGTGAATATTTGTGAATACTCGTATTTTCTGTGAATCTTGTTTGATACATTGTTTATTTGAATCTCGTTTTTGTATTTGAATCCCGTCTGCTATTGCTATTATTAGGGTCAGTATTGGTTTAAATAGTAGCTCTGTTTTTGTACCATTTGACAGTGGTGGTTAATGCTTGACAACTGTTGTTTATTTGAACTCGATTATGTTTGTAACCAAGTTTGGTTGATCTTGAACAAGGGATGATACAGTTTAGGTCTATTTATTTAATGCTTGCGAATTCTAGTTTCTTTGTAACTGATCTAGTTACAGTTTAGGTAGTTCGAAAGTTGAAACCAAATCACATTTAGCTTTAATGAACCTGTAAGAATGAAAGCTTTGGAGTAGTAAAGTGTAATAAATTTTGATTAGACATTGGTTGTTTGTGGTTAGTCTTTAATATTGGAACTTATTACAGTTGAAGTTTTGCCTATTTAACTAAACTCTTCATCCTTTCTATCATATACTATCCATCATCTTCTTTCTCTTTTACTACATTCTCTCGATGCATCCATTTAGTACTTACTCTAGCTATGTAGGACTTCTCAACAGTCAAAATGAGACTGTTCTAGAGGGAAACTTTCATTATGAGAGTTTTCCTTCAGATATCCCTCCTTTTAGTTCACAACAATCCGAGCCTCCTAGTCCCCAAGAAGACACACCAACCCAGCACATGGAGAGAAGAAAATGGAGCCCTGGCGATGACGAGGTGCTAATAAGTGCATGGCTTAACACTTCTAAGGATTCTATAGTTGGTAATGACCAAAAGAGAGGGACTTTCTGGGAGCGTGTTGGAGAATACTATGCAGAATCTCCTCATGCTAAAGCGACTGGGGACAGGAGGTTCCATCTCAACTGTAAACAGAGGTGGCACAAGATCAATGAGCTGACAAACAAATTTTGCGGCTCATTTGCAGCTGCGGAGAGACAACAGAGTAGTGGTCAGGGAGAGAGTGACGATCTGAAGGCGGCTCATGATATTTTCTATAGTGATTACAACATCAAATTTAACCTTGAGCACGCATGGTGCGTGTTGAGGTTTGAACAGAAATGGATAAACCTCAACACTCCCAAACCTACTGCCCCTTCTAAGAGGAAAACTGGTGAAGATGATGGTCAACCTTCAAGTGTCAATGTCGATGATCATCAGATACGTCCTGAAGGGATCAAGGCTGCAAAAGCCAGAAGGAATAATGGTGTAAGGAGGTCTGTCGGTGATTATAAGACCATTTGAGAGATCAAGAAGGATGATAGCGCTATGAAGGAAAATCTTTCAAAGCTCGCTATACTAGACACTCTGCTTGCAAAAACCCAACCCCTAACTGAGGCTGAAGAAGTTGTCAAGAACAAACTACTCCTCCAGTATTTCTGTGCCTGAAAATGTTATAATATGTTGCGTTATAAAGATGTTGAATGTTTTATGCTGCTTGCTTCATGTTTTTATGCTCTTTGCTTCATGTTTTAATGCTATTTGCTTCATGTTTTTATGCTATTTGCTTCATGTATCTGTTGTTATATGACTCTGACCCCTTGTAATATTTATAAAAAAATCTAAATTTCGTTTTATTCTCCTTGCTATCCGTTGTTTTGTAGCTTCATGTATCCTTCCTCCTTGTTATCTGTTGTTTTGTAGCTTAATTTCGTTTTTATTTTTTTCTTTGTTTTGCAGGTAGACTAACCATGGGCCGTTATAGCTATACTCAGCCCTCACAATCGGAGACGTTCGGTGGAGGACCATACTCCAATGAAGACGCCGAGATGGAGGAGATAGCCGATCTCATTCGTCGGGATCAAGAAGAAATAGACGATCTCATTCGGCGGGATCAAGAAGATGTGATTCCACAGCTTTTCAACGCACTTGATCGTCGAGCAAAAGTTCGAGGTAGCCCAGCCCATAGACAATTAAAACATGATTTGATCGAACATATATGGGATAAATTTGGCGATCAATATTAAAATATCTTCTTTAAGTTTGTATCAAATATGTTTTTATGCATTTGTAATATTTTTTTCAACTATGTAAGCTTTGATTTGTTTTCAACTTTATTATGCTTATGTATAATATTATATGTTTTATTAATAAATTCCTACCAATCAAATTTCTAAATTAAAAAAAAAATTACTATTTACCTAAGAACTCCCGTCAAATTTCTACCAATAAACACCTTTTTTACACATGTATCTTAACAAATATCTTAATCTAATTATATTAATAAATTAACTTAAAATATGCCACTAAGATACATAGCAATGCTCATGCTCTTAGTTTTGATCATATACATTTTGTTGACATTCATATACTGTATCACCACATGGCGGGCCCAAGAAGAATATGATTGTCCAAGAAAGAAAAAACGTCTCTTTCAAGTTTTGCAAAGTTTTACAATGTGCTGCGCTCTATTGAATATAAATAACAACTGTCAAGTAATTAGCAAAAAAATATTACGTCTTTACAAAGCTTTGATTTGTGACATGTGGTAGACTTGATTAATTTTGATTTATGAATGTAGCTCAAAAATGTTACCAATCATATACATTAAATTTACTTTTTTATTTATTTTAAGTTTGATTTACCATGTATTGTGTAGTTGAGGTACCATTTTGACTTAGATCATTTATAAAATTGCTAAATCAAAACTTAAACCAACATCAACAAATTTCCATGTATTAGAAGTTGATTAATTTAATTAATTTTCTGTCTAAAAAATAAAAAAGAAAATAGTGATTTTTGAAAACTTCAGTGTGCCAAGTTTAGTCCACCTAATTTTGTGCTAGTCAGATATTTTTATAATCTTTCTTGTTCTTATTTTTTGAATTATTCAGAATTTTAACTAATTATTATACAAAATCTCAAGCGTCAATTTTATGTAATAATTCAAAATAACAAATCAATACATGAGATTGCAAACATGATTTGGAATGAGAATTTATAATTGTTTAAATTTTATTGGATTTTTTTTAAATTTAAAGGTCATGTTATTATTATTATTTTTATTATTTAATTTAATTTATTTTATTATTTATATTAGAATAAATAGGCAATTCTCCTAAATAGACTATTTTAAAAATTTTGTCACAAAAATAAACCTTAAAGAGGAAAATTACCAAAATATTCATTTAATAGGTGAAAAAGATCCTAACATCCTAGATATATAAATAAATAAATAAAATTTTATAGTTTCAGAATATATGTTTTTAAATTCAAACTTTTTATATTTTTTTATTTTTTTCATTTTTTCAAATTTATTTTTGTAATTCGAAATACTTTTTGAAATATTTTTAAATATCTTAATGGTTTATTTTTTTTAATAAATATTTCTCTATTTATATTTTATATATTCATTTATTTTATTTAAAAAATCATAATGCAACTTATACATCAAAAATGTTACCATTCAATAGTTTTTTAAAATGGTAGCTCTTATTTTTACTGCAAACTTACAAATCATACTCCAACTCAGTTTTAATACTGCATGGGAATGTGATTTATAAAAAGAATCGGTAGCCCAACCGCTTATCTTTTGACGTAGGTGTAGTCAGAGCCCGGTCCTAGTAGTTGTAAGACTAAGCAAATGCTATAAATTTTAATAAATTTTAACATTTTTTTAAAAGGTTTCATGAGAGAATTGAACTCGATCCATCTTGTCACCATAACACATAACAGCATCACAACGATTACTGGTATTGAGCTTACATAATGTTTTGACGGCCGAAAGAACAAGCTTCCCCCGCTTCCGTTCAGGGGCACTGGGTCTAAATTTTTTTTTTCTTTAGGCTTAAACACTGGGTCTAGTTCAGCTGCTGTTTAGTTGATTTGGCCATGTCCGCTTTATCCAGTAGAAATCTTAATGAGGGCCAACGAACCCTCTGCATTTACATTTATCTCACCTTCTAGCTTTATTAATATCGTAGAGCACTAAAAGTTCAACATACAAAAAAATGATTAACACAATTCTCAATATTTTTCTTCCTCCTCTTACCATCACCTTTCTCTTCCTCTTTTACCCATACTACCTTTTCATCAAACTTGTGATTCGTCTCTATAAGCACCTTAGCTTTGAAAATGTAGCCAGAAAAGTAGTTCTAATCACTGGAGCTTCTTCCGGCATTGGAGAGGTTAGCTAGCTTGAGATGCCATGCTTTTTTTCTACCAGGTTTTATTATTCCTCTCTAAGTAAAATTTTTATTTGCCACCACCAATTTACTAACCACTAGTAAATCTAGTTATTTGGTTGTGGTGTTAGATAGATTAAATCATCTTTTGCAGTTATAGTAAAAACTATAAGATTAATAATGTAAGGACTGTGACCCTTTCTCAAAAATAATAATAATGTAAGGACTGTGGTATTTCATAAATTTATAGAAAATTTTCCTTTTTAGATTATTCTATTTTAGAATATGTTTTCTTTGTATAAAATAAGAAGTAGGTGATTAAATTTAAGAAATTCGAATTTTAAATGTTTTTTATTATATTATATGGTGTATAGAAAATATGTTCCGTACAATTCAAAATTTTAGTTTTAGATTTAATTTTACTTAATATTATCAAAATATATTGAAACATTTAAAAATAAAGATAACTCCATTGTGAATAAACCAATTCAGTGTCTTTGTATTTTTATAAACATATTAATTGCTAATTTTAATGAGACAGTATATTTACATAATTTTTTAAAAAAATATTAATTTATTTTATCGATTTCTGTCATATTTTAATCACTCCAGCTCGAAACCAAATAAATTTATTGATTTATTGGCTTTATCATTTATTGAGTATTAATTTATAGAGTTTCCACATGTACATGGTATGTTGTTAAATAATCAAACTAGAATGATATTTAAGTTCATACTTTTTTGGTATGAAGTGTTATTTAAATTGGAATTTCTAAAAATAGACTATGGTATTTTAAAAGATTATGGAACAAAGATTTGGAGCTCCCATAGTTTTTTTTTCAAAATAATGGAATTTTTGAAAATACCATATTTACAAAATTATAAAAAAAATTATATATTAATATTACTTAAACGACATTTTTAAATGCAAGAAAATTCTCTACTTATCTGAATTTGAAAGTAAAATGAATTTATTAATGAAATATATAAGCAAAATTTCAAATAATTGTTTGACATAAAAATGTATTAATTAATGCTTAAATATTTTAAAATTTTCCATTAAAAATGATTTGAGCTTGAACAATTATACTCTCACAAAATGATAAAAATCTATGGCATATACGACTAATAATGACTAATAATATACATTCACATAAACTGATATATGAATGGTTATGTTGTTGTTTTGTTGGGTTTGAATAAAAGCATGTAGCCTACGAGTATGCGAAGAAAGGAGCATGTTTGGTTCTCGTTGCTCGGAGAAGGGATCGTCTAGAGATAGTAGCCCAAAAATCACATCAATTAGGATCTGGTGATGTCATCGTCATACCTGGTGATGTTGCTAACGTTGATGACTGCAAGAAGTTAATCGATGAAACGATTCATCATTTCGGGAAACGTAAGTAAAATATTATCTTTATCTTCGTCTTAATATGAGATTATGGGCATTGAAGGTAAACTCGTAATATTAGGGGTACAGAGTTTCTGTTATATATACGAAACAGAATAATACTATTGTATAGCTGTGCAATTAATTTAGCTGATAATTATGCTGATCAAGTGATCATATTTAGATAGTAGACCACTTGATCAACAATGCTGGTGTATTTCAAACTATTCTTTTCGAAGATTTCACTCAAATCCAAGACGCTAATCCTATAATGGTAAGTTTCTTAAGATCTATTTTCAAGTTATATTAGTGGTAATTCGTGAAATAAGTAAAGCAAGTCATTTAGTTATCAAATACATGGATTTGAGCTAATAACTGAATTGTATATATGTTAACGTGTTAACATCTTTTATGTTCGTAACAAAAAAAGTTACAATTTAGAACAACTACGAAGTATTTACCTCCTTACACCTCTTACGTGTCTACACAATACAATATTTTTTTGATAAAAACAGTAAGTGTTTGGTGTTTGGCTAAATATTTAAAGATGTACATAATAATGCAAAGAGTAAAACAGTCAAAAATCAATAACCAAGCTTTATATTGGCTACCTAATCTTTTTCTTTGTGTATTAAGGATATTAATTTTTGGGGCTCAACATACATCACTTATTTTGCCATTCCTCATCTTCGAAAGAGCAAAGGAAAGATCATTGTGATTACTTCTGGTGCAGCAAACATACCCTTGCCACTGGCAAGCGTCTATGCAGTAAGGTTTTCTTTCGATATGAAACAAACATATTTTAACTATTTTGCATATACAAAAAGAAGAAACTACTATGACGCTATTGATTTCACTTGGGTACCGTTGTAGGCAAGCAAAGCAGCTTTGGTAAGATTCTTTGAGACACTGAGAGTTGAGCTCAGTCCGGATATCAAAATAGCAATTGTTTTCCCCGGAGTTATATCTACAGATATGACCACTCCTCACTTTGTAGAAAAGGTCAATAATAATAATAATACTTGCAAATAATTTTAGACTTGTATTCATATAAATCTAACTTTTTTTTTTCCTTTTGTATGGTTTATTGTACAATATAGTATGGTTCAGATTTTTTCCTCTCGGAATCAGTGAGTAAATGTGCAAAAGCAATCTTCAGAGGAATCGCTAGAGGAGAGACATACATAGAAGAGCCATCTTGGTTAAAATGGATGTTTTTGATAAACTGCGTGTGTCCTGAAATGTTTGACTGCTTAGTCAACTATTTATTTTTTCGTTATCTCAAACCTTATTTCAAGCGTGATTGATCGTATTCGTATCTTACCATTGCCATAGTGGTTGTATTTCAACGCGAAATGAAACTGAACTATACTTTGTTTTTCATTAGTTTTTTTTTTGTCAGCAAAAGAAGCTTGTTTTTCATTAGTTAATTATTGCAAACGAGTTTTTTACTCTTTTATACCTGTTCCAGTTTACTTATTATAGCTAGAGTTTAAGGTATTATTACTCATGACACGATTGATTTGATTGATTTGCTAAATTAGATTGATTTCCATCTCAAAGCCAATGACCAATGAAATGGATTAGTCTATGTCACATATATATTAGTTAAGATTATTACCAACTTTCAGTGTGTGATTGATCTCTAATGTGTTATGATGGTTATAATTTTACCATTAATCTCAGAATAATTAGGTAAGACTCAATTAACCAAGTTTTGGATCATATTGACTATGGAATGGATTAGATTGGACAATGTAGATCAGATTTTAATATCGTATTAAAGTAAGATGAACTTTTTTTTTTTTTTTTGACAAAAGATTTTCTATTAAAATGCAGGAAAAGAAAAGGTTTACAGAGTTTAGACTCAGTGACCAAGTGGCCTTACATATTTAGAGAAACAAACTTGAATCATCACAATAGTTGGAGAAGGAAGGTCAGGATCAATTAGTTGGAAAACCATTGCTGCATCAAGGCTGATGAGAAAGATGGTCTGTCAAACCTCAAACTCGAAATTCTGTCTTTAACCGTGACTTTGATTCGCTTTATAAGAGCCTCCACAGATGAGAAATGAGCACGGTGAAGTCGGTTGTTGCGCTCGATCCATAACACATAGAGGGTGGCTTGCCAAGATAGTAGAATGAGTGTTCTCTGGTGCTTGTTGGAGTTAGTTGCTGAAAGCTGCAGTAATAGAGAGTTCCAGTGTCTCCTCGTTTGGTGCCCACACTGTTCTGCTACAACCCGCCAGATAGGCCAACTAAATGAACATTCAAAAAAACAGTGTTCAATTGATTCGTCTGCATTGTTACAGAATAAGCATTGAGGATCGGTTTGTAAACCCCAAGACAGCATTCTATCTCTTGTGGGACATCTATTCCTAATCATCAACCAAGTCATGAACTTGTGCTTTGGTATTCCGCCCGAGAACCACACTTCTTTATGCCAAGTTACCTTTATGGTAGTCGCCTTTAGGAGGCTGTAGATTCCTCCAGTTGAGAAACGGTTGGTGAGGACGTTTCCGGGCCACCATTCATGAGAGTCTGCAGAATCATTTAACTGTAAGGTAGAGATAAAGGAGCAGATCTCTACCTGTCTATCTGAGCGAGCATTTGGCAAAATCCAAGATCCATCTTCCCAAAGTTCAGCTAGAGTAGTATCACTCGAGATAGGGTATCGCATGGAACCTGCAGTCTCAAGGAAGTCAGAGAGTTTACCAAACGAAGACCAGTTTCCATGCCAGAAGTAGGATGTTTCCCCATTTCCAGGACACTGTCTTATCCAAGGAAAGATGATTGGCCTGTAATCCAGCAGGGTGTTGACCAGCCAAGAATGCTTCTGACGAGTATTAATGACCCAGAATGATTGCAGGTTCCCTTCCAACAGCTCAGCCGTGACCCAAGAAGCCCAAATAGAACCTTCAGCGAAGAACAGTAACCAGATCATTTTTACCGCACATGCCGTGTTCCAAACCTCTAGGTTCCTCAGTCCCAAACCACCTTCGTCTTTTTCTCTGCAGCAAGACTCCCAAGAAACCTTAGCAGAAGCATGGGCAGTGATGTCACCTTTCCATAGGAACTTGTTACAAAGCGAATCAATTTCCTTTATCACAGATTTGGGAATAATGAAAGAACTGGTCCAGAAATTAGTAATCCCATTAATAACAGTTGATATAAAAAGTAATCTACCCACATAGGAGAGGCTTCTTACCGTCCAAGATCTCAGCTTATTTTTAATGGATTGAAGCAGGGGTGCACACTGCAACATTGAGATTTTTTTAGAATAAAGTGGAACACCCAAGTATCGCATCGGAAAAACACCAGTGTGAAGCCATGTCTGATGGCTTAAAACTTCTATCTCAGTTTCACTCATCCCTGCAGCAAAGAAACATGATTTTTGGATGCTAATAGCCAACCCAGAACGTTCCTCAAACTCTTTTAGAACACGTAGAACAGCCTGGACAGAAGTAAGCGAGCCGTCCGTGAAGATAAGCAAGTCATCTGCAAAAGAGAGATGTGTAAGCTTGGATCGACCACATCTAGGATGGTAGTGAAAATCTCCCTCTGTTGCAGCCTTGTCGAGAGCAATGGACAGGCAGTTCATAACCAAAACGAAGAGGTAAGGAGATAGGGGGTCTCCTTGCCTCAACCCTCTCTTCCCTTTGAAGTAACCATAAGTGGATCCATTAAAAGCAACTGAGTAAGTTGGGGTACACACACACGCTTCAAGCCATCGGATATATAGTTCTGGAATGTTGTAGCTTCGTAAACAAGAGAAAAGGAATTCCCATCTTACAGTGTCAAACGCTTTGGCTATATCCACTTTGATAGTTATTCTTTTTTCCTCTCCCTTTCTATGATATCCCTGAACCACTTCAGAAGCAAGCAGAGTATTTTCCATAAGCAATCTACCTTCCACAAATGCTGTCTGATTCGGCAAAATAAGTCTTCGGAGAATAGGTTTTAACCGTTTGACCAGTAACCTGGAGATGACCTTGTAAGTTGTATTACAACAGGATATCGGCCGGTAGTCAGTTATGAAGGTCGCTCCTGGCTTCTTTGGAACCAACGTAAGAATAGTAGCATTGGTCGAGCGAGGCAGGAACCCTGAGGTAAAGAAGTGAGATATAGCCTGAAGGATCTCTTCACCAAGAACCGGCCAGGCAGATTTGAAGAAAGCAGAGGAGAAACCATCAGGACCTGGAGATTTGTTTGGGTTAAGTTTCTTCAAGACGTTTGTGATCTCGGCCGCTGAGGGAGGAGTAGACATAAGCTGACGGTCATGGGCCGAGCAGGACAGAGAATGAAGCTGGTGTAGCCACTGGAATGAAGGTGAGATAGGAGGAAGCACTTCAGGGCTCAGAATTTGTTGAAAGTGAGAAATAGCAATTGAGCTGATGATATCAGGATCAGTAATGATAGTACCATCGGCCAAAGTGATTGATCTGATAGCATTTTGAGAAGCTCTAGATGCCGCAACCTGCTGGTAGAACGGAGTGTTGTGATCCCCTAGTCTGAGCCAGTTGACACGTGATTTCTGGTGGAAAAAAGACTCTTCTATGCCACGCAGAAAGTTGAATTTTTCCTGAAGGTCCCGTTCTTCCCGGAAATTGGCCGTTGTTGGATCCGCCATTGCCTGTACCTGCACAATCTTTAAACAAACATTAACCTCACATACTCTCTTTTGGATATCAGAGAAACACTCTTTTTGAAGTGATTTTAAAGGCCTCTTTAGAGTTTTTAGTTTAAAATCCAGCGAAGATAGATCATATGCTTTGCTTCCGGCCAGAGTCCACGCTGCCTCAACCGAGGCAAGGAAAGTAGGGTGGCTAGTGAGATGGTTAAAGAATTTGAAAGGTTTGGTGCCAGATGTGGGAAGGGGACATGCTGTGTCAACAAGACAGGGCGAGTGGTCTGAGAACTCATGGGCTAAGAAAGAGGCGACACTGTTTGGGAAAGAAGTGATCCAGTGGTTGTTCACAAGAGCTCTATCCAGCTTTTTGGTGATGGGATTGTCAGGTTGCTTATTTGTCCACGTGTGAGCATTACCTTGATACCGGAGATCCTCCATCCCAAGGTCCAGCAAGAAGTCTTTTAGCTCCAACATATCAGCAGTGAGGTGATCAACATTAGTAGAGGAGTGCTCACCGAAGTGGATAATCTGGTTTAGATCGCCCCCGATGATCCAATTACTGTCCTCGAGGTAGTGAGTTTGCTGAACTTCCAATAGACCATTCCAGAGGTCAAGCCTTTCCTCCCGATCATTCGAGGCGTAAGCAGCGGTGAAGTAGAAAGTTTGACCAGTTTGGAGAGTCACCTTACATGTTATAGACTGTCTTGTTTGGTGTATCTCTTGGATGGTAACAGAGGGTTTCCAAATAACAATGATCCTTCCATCTTCATCCGTGTTGTGGTTGGATAAGAAGTTCCAACCGGGACAGAGAGTAGACATGATCTGATTCAAGTTTGTTTCCTTTATATGGGTTTCCAAAAGAGCACCTATAAATGGCTGATGAAGAGCTATCCATTGAACAAAAGGTCGGTGCTTGTCCGTATCATTTATACCGCGGACATTCCAAAAAAACAACTTTGTACACATCAGAGATTTGGAGAGGGCACTCCTTCAGGAAGGAGAGCACCCACAACGGGGGAAGGTGATGAAGCGGGGCGAGGGTCGGGGGGTGTCAAGGAGGAGGGAAAATGGGGCGAGGGAGATTGAGGAAGGTCAGGGGTAGTGGGGGCGGGGAGAGAGAGGGGAGCAAAAGGGTTTGGATTAATATTTTGGGAAGAAGAGAGAAGGGACGAATTCTTCTGAAAAATTTTACTTTTTCTTTTTGGGGATTCCCAATCAGAGTTTTGAGGGTGGAGGGAACCTTGAGATTTAGTAGGAAGAGGAGGGAAGGAGACAGGACAGATAACAGGTCCAGCAGGAGAGGAAAGGGGCGGAGGGGGAACAAAAGGATGGGAAGGGGGAGGGATTGAAGACTTGGGCATGGAAGTGGCAGCCAGGGCTAAAACAAAGTTTTGGGATGGGGAAGGGGAGATAGGGGATGGAATTTGGGGAGGAGAGGGGGGGCAGGGTCAAGGTCCATAACTGCAAGAGGGGGGGATAGAGGCAAGGGCGGAAGGGGGGGAGGGGGAGGAGACCCGTGAAGGGATCCGAGGAGATTACTTGGTAAAGGGGGAGGGAGGGGAGGTTGGGGGAAGGAGAAGGCCGGGGGGAGGGTAACAGAGGACCGGGACTAGGATGGTTTGGGGAAGGTGAATTAGGTTCCAAATCAGAAGCTGATAGAGGTTCCATTACAGTAGTTGAAGGCGGTTCGATAACAGTAGTAGTTACAGAGGGTTGAGCGTTTTCTTTCTCCTGAGGAGGAGTTTCCTTCTGGACCGGGACCCATTGACGTTTAATCTTGAGGCAGTCCTTGATTATGTGACCAAGTTCCTTGCAGTGAGAGCAAGTTGGAGGTAGCCACAGGTATTCCACATCAACTCGGAAAGTAGCTCCACTTTTTCGAACCAATTCTAGAACAGTAGGAAAGGGCTTTGTAGCATTTGCTTCGACCTTAACATGAGCAACTGAGAGACTTGAGAGATTCTTTGTCCATTCATCCATTTCTTTGGGGATGCCAATAGCGTCAGCAATCCATGAGAGACCTTCATTTGTCATTAGGTCAAAGGGGACACCTTTAAGATGAGCCCATATTTGGACAGCTTCTAGGGAGGATGAGTCCGCTACGTCGCCATCAGACCATGGGGCTACATGGAACATAGCAGTATCCACATACCATATACGTTTCTGAAGCACCTTATCTCGTATGTAGTCATTTGGGATTCGCACGATCATCGATCTTGTGGCTCGAATCAGATGAATTTCCAACTTGTTTCCTTTACCCCATAAGTAGTTCAAGACATTTTGGATAGTTTTGAAAGTAGGGAGACGACCAAAGAATCGTCCAACTATGAAGTCTTTATGCAAGAGGGCATCTCGTTGGAAGACTTCGTCTGGGATCGTAACGCGAGGGATGCCTTCAGGGGAGATGGTAGTTGATGTGGAAGACATACTCTTTAAGGTTTTATCACCTAAAAATTTAGCTTTATCTGCCCATGTTTGAGGCGCAGAAGTAGCAGCAGAGGGAGAGGAGGAGGGCGGAGGGGGAGGGGGCGAAAGGGAGGGGGAAAAGGCTGGGGGAGGAATGGGGAAAGGGGAGGATGAGGGAGGACCCGATTGGGTAACAACTGGTATGGAGGCCAAGTTAGGGTTTTGGAGAAACGAATTAGGGATTCGCGAAATTGGATTAGGGGAAACAAGAAAGGAAGCTAGGAGATCAGAGGCTGATACACCAGTGGGACAAGAAGAGGGAGGGGTCGGGTTTAGGACTCCCTGTTCCGGTAAGTTGGCCCGGAACGGAAGAACAGTAAAGGGCAGAGATGGGGAGGAGAAGGGGGTGGGGGGTGGGGGAGAGGAGGGAGATGGATCTGGCGGTTCAGGAGAGGAGGGGGGAAGCGGAGGAGGGGGCACGACCAAGGCCGGAGGGCACGAACCAGAAGCAAGCATGGAGAACCAGAGATTCGCCTGAAGAGACGCAAGAGAGAGAAAAAAGAAAAAAGAAAAAAAGATTTTTATGTAACTTGACATATTCTAACTTCTAACTTCAAAACACTTATAAATAAGTGGTTGATCCATAGTACTTATTTTTGGAACGGCAAGGAACTCAAATCATGTTAAAGTAATTTTCTTTAAGAGAACAGACCTCTCCCAGTGGAAGTTGAATTACCGGAGGCCGGTTAAACTTGTACTAGGTTGATCCAAGAGTTTTATATTACTAGACCAACTCCTCAGTAGTTGATTCCCGTTACTAATATACTAGTTATGATTGATTCCAACTTCTAATGTAAGATCTTATCTCTGATAGAAAATGTTAGATCACAATTTTTACTTTTTCAAAGCTGTCTTTTATCTATCATATATAGCTCGTTGTTGATGGTTCTTTTCCATTTCTGTTTAGGATTTAGCCAAATACTAGTTTTCTTTATGGGACAAAACAAGTCTTCCCATAACGTTAGGGGTCACCTGAGCTATTGCTATGGATTCGACTACACGCTATAGTAATGTCTGATCTCATGTGTAATTTGTCTATAGTCGAAATCTTTTGTTTTTGGATTTGCTAGTTGTTGTTGAAGAGTGGAATGCTTGTCTATTTCATGAGTAATTCGGTTCTTATTCTAAGTTATTCACTTACTTTTATTTCTTCGTTTTAGTTTATTAAAATATGTCCAATGTTCAATTCTTCCCCAGCTTTTTCAAGAGCCACATTTTTTGTGCTAAACTTTGGACGTTCGTATACTATGTTAATTACTCCTTGATCGATACCAATAGGGAACAGCCATTCGGGAGTACGTACACCTGCACCATTGAATGTACTATCAAGGTCACTAAGATCACTTATGTCTTCTGGCCATCTTCCAATGTTTGATTGTTGATTATTTCTTATCGCCAATTGGTTTTTAGTTAAAAGTTCATGAAACTTAACATGGTATTAAAGTTTGATCCACGCAATTCATTCTGATCCACATCAATCTGATTTAAAGTTGTCCATCAATTTTGTCTTCAAAAGTAACGCCAAAAGAGCCATCATCTCAAAGGGGATTAGAGATAAAAGTTCTACATAGGATATTGATATGGATCATTACTAATATATAAAATAGATAAGTCACTCAAATAATTACCACTTGGTTTTAGAATATACAGTAAAACCTCTATAAATTAATAATGTTGGAACTTTGAAATTTTATTAATTTATAGAGATATTAATTTACAAAAGGTTTCTTATTTAGTTTTTTCTGTTTTTTAATAATTTTATTTAAGAAGAAAAAAGAAAATATTTTATTTTACCATATGTACATTATTTAAACTTTAGAAATTTTAACTTTCATATTGTTTTATTATCTTATTTTGTGTATATTTTTATGTTTCATAGAATTGTTAAGTGGTGTTCGGTATAATTTTACTAAATATTATCAAAATATATTGAAATATTAAGAAAAATAAAAAAAAATCATTGTGAATATAAAACCAACAATATAATATTTAGCTTGTACTTATATAAAAATTAGATATAGATAGATTATTAATTTATGATTTTACGAGAATTATATATTTACATAAGAGTTTTTAAAATATTATTATTTTATCGATTTATGTTATATTTAACACCAGTCCAACTTAAAACCGTTAAAATTTATTAATTCATAGCGATTATTAATTTAATGAGTATTAATTTATAGAGGTTTTACTGTAAATTCATCTAGCTCAAAAAAATTAGAGATTTTTAAAAGTTTTATTTTATCCTTTGGAGTCTGAGTACCGGTTCAAAGAACATTGAGAGTAAACATAGCACTTGTCTGCTTTTCTCATGAGCCACTTGTCCTGTTAAATAAATATCATTCTACATGACGCATGTAATTACCTCTAGTTCGACATTGACATGTGACAATGCAATACTCAAAATGAAGTTCAATAAAATATCTTATAAAAAATTCACTGTCCATTGACATGTGGCCTCCATGGTTCATCCTTCGACATTCGAGTAATTTAAAATATGAAGCGAAACAGTAGTACATAAAATAGAAAGTGATCCTTTATTTTGTTTTTGTAGTGTCGGCACAAAATTAGAGGGACATCTTTTTTTTTTTTTTTTTTTTTTGTTGTAACACATAGTGACATCTCTTTGTAGAAGATAAGAATTGAGTTATAAATGCACCAAAGGACGGATCTATATACCAGGGTATGGACCGTATGGTAAGTTGGGAATACCGCAAACATTTATGGATCACGTGTTTTGGATTACCTTCTTCCCAATTTGCGGAAAGCGATCCTACAAATATTAATTGACGTTCGGATAAAGCGATACCAATAAAAAGAATATAATGTTAAATTTTAGAAATTCTTGCAATAAAGCAATGCTAATTCATTTAACACTAATATTTCGCTATAATTTTAAGCTCTAGCTAGACAAGTGTGAAACTCTTAAATTTGAAGACTGAAATAGAGTATTGAGATAAAGTATGAGTTGACCAAAACAGAGGTATGTTTGATACTACACGTTTGAAAAGAGAGCAGTGTATAAAACGAGTCAGACTACATTGTTTGTTGAATTAACATTATCATCGGCCGGCAGTCTTGAGCCCACTCAGAGAAATAATACTGATTTTCGCTTACCTAATAAATTGAAGTTAATGAGTCCATAGACGACCATTTTGAAGGAATAAAAATTTAAACTAAGACTAGTAATTTCCATATCTATTGCCAATTACATCGTTGCCGCTATCATTACATGTTCATTTGTTTCTTTTAAATCAAATTTGTAATGGAATACACTAGATACAGTCGCATAATTTGGTACATGGTATCATCTATTTCAATATTTGTACATGGACCGTACGAATTAAGATTGTATTTATAATTTCATTGGACCAAATCCAGTTCGTTCTCCAATTTCAATGATATCAGGTTTGAATCCCCACACTAAGAAGTTCCTTATCTTTATAACTTTAATAGTCCAATCCAACTCCTCTCTTTTTTGTTATTAGAATATTAAGCACTGTCTTCGTTTCTAGATAATGTTTTTTCTTAAAAGACGTTTCGTAGTCAACTTTTTTTAAAGAAAACACGTTTGTAATTAGCGTTAAACCGACGATCAAATCTTTTGTCGAATGATAATGTACCAAACTTTCCACTGAAACTAAAACTAAATCCGACTAATTATCAAAAACGGTTCCCGAGTTAGGAAATAAAAGGTAAAAACAACAACAAAAAGCTGTTTTCTGCTGCTACAAACCAATACCAAATGTACATAATCTTCATGGCACACATTTATACTTGATTATGGTCATTAATCATACGAAGAACATATAAGCTGTTTTTCTCTCTCTTTGAAGTCCCATGTTACTTTTTGGATACAGAACATAAACATAGTTAATTGCCATAGTACATTCTTAAATCGGCTTAATACCAAACAATTTTTCTCAAAAAAAAAAAAAAAAATACCAAACAATTCTGGTCATTCCCAACTTAATAATAGACCCTACTTGGAATATAAAATCAAACCAAGGGTCAAAGGTCAACCATTTTAACTTCTCTATTACTGTAGACCCTAAGCAAAAACCGTACACACCAAAGATTACTAGCTCACTATAAAATCTTAAGAACCAACTCCTTTCTTCTCCACAATAAACTATCTTTAAAAACACTTCAAAGCAAATAATGGCAAAGCAGATACTCTACGCTCTCTTTCTAGTCCTCTTATCAACCACGATGGAGCTCACCACGGCGTCCTCCGCCGCGGCTGCAGGATCTTCCAAACGCGCAGTAAACTTCATTCAAGCCTCTTGCAAATCCACCACATACCCAACCGTCTGCTTCAGTTCTCTCTCCGGCTACGCAAACTCCATCCAAACAAGCCCTCGACGTCTAGCTGAAACCGCACTCAACGTGACCGTTAGCCAGGCCCAGTCCACGAAAGTCTTCGTCTCACGCTTGGCCCGTTTCAAGGGTCTCAAGAAACGTGAGGTTCAAGCCATTAGGGACTGCATCGAGGAGATCAGTGACACGGTTGACCGTTTGACCAAGTCCGTCCAAGAAGTGAAGATGTGTGGCCGTGCTAAGGGTCGAGACCAGTTTTGGTTCCACATGAGCAATGCTCAGACCTGGACGAGCGCAGCTTTGACGAATGCAATCACTTGCTCCGATGGATTCGCGCGTCGGATCATGGATGGGCGGATCAAGAACTCGGTCCGGGCACGGATCGTGAATTTGGGTAGAGGAACCAGCAATGCTTTAGCTTTGATTAATGCCTTTGCAAAAAAATACTAGTAACTATATAATACACGTAACGTTTTTATCTTCTTACATGTAATGCGAGCTATGAATGTGTTTAAGCTTGAAAGAAATATTGATTCCTGAATTATTTCGTGCAAATCCGAAGCTTTTTTAATAGTTTAAACTTTCTAGATGCGTTTCTGTACTTTAACGAACAGCGATCGAAAATTGGAAAATTGCGTTAGCTGAGATTTCTAGCGGTCGGAAGGACATTTAACGTCTAAAAACAGATCTGCGTTGACCGTTGCTGACGCCGACAATAACTGAAGTTTGAACCGTTTACTTTTGAGTTCAGATCCCACTCTAGAATGCTTAGTTACATATATACCCTTCAAAGTTATAAATTACATCTCAACCTACTCTATCCATCCGGTCCCATCTCTTCTGACATCTATATCCTCACCACCGCAAGCACATAAAGCTGTCGCATGCTCCGAAGTTAAAGAGAAGTAGGCATTTGGAGTAAATAGAACTGAAAAAGGTACAGTAAATAAGAGCAAAAGTGATGGAGTAAATAAGAGAAAAACTGTTGCAGTAAACAAAATAATAAAAGTAAGAATTAGAGTAAATGTTTTTTTTTTCTTTTAAGAATTACGACGAAAAACATTATTACACATTTGTTTAAACTGTGGCCAGAAGAATATAATTAAATTTGTTTTCCATTTGATTGGTAAACTTACCTACTGAAGTAAGAGGAATAAAATTTCAACTTAAATGTTATAGCTAGACGTGACTAGGGATGTAAGTTAGACACATCGTCTATGGTAGATCCATATTCAAATCGATATGGACTAATATGGCTAGGGCTGGACATAAAATTCGTAATCTGAAATCCGAACCGAATCCGAATCAAAAAACTTGATCCGTACCCAATCCGAAATATAAAAAGTATCTAAATGGATCTTGTTGGATGTTACAAAACATATCCGAACCCGAAGTATTATTAATCGAATCCGAATGGGTAACCCGAAAAACCCGAAAACCCTAAAATTATCCAAAAAATGATCCCAATATCCAAATTATTATACAATATAAATATTTGAAACATAAATATATACTTCAAATATTTAATCTTATATTTATTTAGATATGAAATTTAACAATAATGATTTAATATTTAAATAAATATTTTAAATACTCTATTATTTATAAATAAGTATATATTTCTTATGTTTTACTTTTAAATTTTAGTTTTTACTTGGATATATCCATACCGATTTGATATAACCCGAATGAACGATATATGATTACTTCAGATATATCCGAAAAACGAAACCAAAGTGTTATATCTGAACCCGATCCGTACTTGTAAATTTACTAGAATGAGACCTCGAAGGTGCTACAAAATAGAACCGAAATCCGAAAAACTCGATCCGAACCCGAATGGGTACCCGAACCCCCATGCCTAAATATGGCTACGTCCAAATCCGCCCGAAATATTTTCGGTTCAAATGGATCACGTACAAATACGCCCAAAACCCAATAGACAAAAACCAAAATGGACATGGGACCACCTATATGTTAAAAATAGCTAGGGTTAGTATTGGAGAGAAAAGAAATCTAAAACCAGTCTCACTTTTTCCGTCTCTCGACCCTCTCTTGCGACACGCGACTCGTCTCTACGCTTTGTCTCTCTCTCAAATTTGCAAATTGTGATTTCCCACTAAAATCGAAAACTTGAGTTTTTCCGCCAAAACCATGAAATCGCATTTTCTCGTCAAAACTGTAAATCACATTTTTCCGCTAAAATTGTGTTTTTCCGCCATACCCCGCGTTTTCCCGCCATATCCGCGAAATCGTGTTTTCCGTCAATATCGTAAAATTGTGTTTTCCCGTCAAACTCGTGAAATAACGTTTTCCCGCCAAAACCGTGAAATTGCGTTTTCCTGTCAAAACCGTGAAATCTCGTTTTCCCGTCAAAACCATGAAATCGCGTTTTCCGTCAAAACCGTGAAATTGCGTTTTACCACCAAAACGATAAAATCATGTTTTCCGCCAAAACTCATAAAATCGTATTTTACCGTGAATTTTAGTGTATGAATTATGATATATGAAATTGTCTATGCTTTGGATGTGTAAAACATATAAACCTTAATGTATGAAACTTATGATTTTATGGATTTAGTATGTTAATGTAGAAATTATATTTGGGCTTTGCGGAATGTCCATTTAGAATGGACCAATTTGATCTGAATAATTTAGTCTGGTATAATTTGAACTTAAAAAAATAAGAGTTTTCTGCAAAAAAACTCTCAATGTGTTTTTTTGTTTTGCAAATTAATCCGCAAATTCAAAAACCTACAGGTCAATCCTCTAAGTGCCAGTCAAACCGCAATATAACCTTCAGCCGTATATATGTGTATTTGACTGGGTATAGCTTTAACATTTTTCAATACTATGTCATTTTGACATGACATTTTATTCTGAAATGGCCTAATTTATAACATTATATATTACCAATTTTTATTATCTTTATTATATAAAAAAAATTATAATTGTTAACTTAATATGTTTACTAATTATTTTAAATAGTAAAATAATTAATAAAAATTGGTTATTTAAAAAAATATTTTTATGTTATATAAAAGTCGATATCTAATTATATAAAGTAAAATTCACAAAAGTTTATGGTTTTCTGGTATAAAACCAAAAATTGATGGTATATAAACCGAACCAAACCAAAATAAATATGGTTTTAATATGGTACCTATTTTTATAAACCAAAATACCAAAATGCATTTAGAAATATATATAACTGATTTTGATAAGTGAACAATTATATATGTTGGCCAAAATGGTTATGTAGCATTCAAACTGTGTTTGAGGATCAATGTTTGAACTTTAGTTTCTACAACTTTTTTCAATAGAAAAATTAGCACCAAAACGACGTAATACTGAAAAATGTTAAAATTATACACAGTCAAATACACATAAATATGGCTAAGGGTTATATCGCGGTTTGACTGACACTTGGAGGATTAACCCGTAGATTTTTGAGTTCACGGATTAATTTGCAAAAAAAAACTATATCGAGGGTTTTTTTTGCCAGAAAACCCAAAAATAATGTCTCTTTAAACTTTTGTGTCTAGTTGAACAGCCAAGTTGAACTTGGACAGCCCAATTGATACCTCTGGACGTAACATCCGGTAATACTTTGCGAGTGTGAATAATTAGTAGTAGAGTACGATCGTGGTGTTACAAAAAAAAAAGGAGAGAAAACAATGGTGGTGGATAATTAAAATTTTAGAGTAAAGAAATTAAAATGTGAATTATAATTGAATTTAGAGTAAATCTCATATGTGTAACGAGTTATTTTTATATTGGTGATTTTTATTTATGATTGGATTGTTACTTTTCTTTCTTTTTTTTTATCAACAATCGGATTGTTACTAGGGTGAATAAGACTAGTGATTTAGTTTGGCAATTAATAAAAATTTAAAAGTTAATTTTTATTTTACCTTATATTTATTTATTTGTTTATATCTGTATATATATAAATATATTATGCATTTTGAGTTTTGAAATGTTTAATAATTTTTAGATAGGTATATATATATATATATATTATATCTGAAAAAATGTAAACATATGAAACTAAAAATTTTATTCCACTGAAAATGATGATATAAAAATCTAATCTGACAAAATAATAACATTGAAATTTGACAAAGTTAAAAAAAAACATATCTGCAACAAAGAAATCATTTATTATACTATTTATTGCATATCATCTAAAATATTAAATTAATATTTTAAAATAATATTCTATAAAAGTTTGTCCATCTTTCATTTTATTGTCGGAATTACATATCTAACCAAAACCTTAAAGAAAACTTGTTAAACTTATAATTTTCAAAAAAGCATACAACATTGTACTATAAAAAATGAATTATCTAATTAAAATACAATCGAAATCATATAAAAATTAAATATAAAATATATCATTGGATTTTTAAATATAGTAAACATAAATTATTGTAAAATACATCTAATATATATACTTAAAACTATTTTTGTTAGCTTTGTAGTTTTATTGTTTTAAATCTAACTTTTTTAAAAATATAGTTTTACAAACATGTTGGAACAATTATATGTAAGTAATATTATTTACAAAATATATTATTAAATATAATTTTTTTCATTACTCTTCCCTCTTCATTTTATATCACTATTTTGACATATACCTCACATTACACTTTTTGAACTTAAGAAGTTGACTTTAATAGCATTAGTGCAAAAAAATAAGGTTTAAAATGTAAGAAGAATATTATTATTTAAAAAAAAAAGCTTAAAATTAGTTAAGATAATTTTTAATAAATAAATAAAAAATCTGCAAACATTTCGTAACCAAATCCATTATCACTACATCAGACAGAACTGGGGAAGCAAGCGAGTGTGATTGATATCCCAATGGCTTCTCTCTCGCTTCGTCTCTCTTCACCTCCCTTAATCTGCAGGGCCTCTCTCTCCTCAAACGGCGACAACAACGGCCGTAACCACCACCACGCGACCGATGCCTCATTCATCAAACGCGCCGCCGACTTATCCGAGATGTCCGCCGGACTCACGTCACCTCACCCTAACTTTGGCTGCGTGATCGCCACTCCCTCCGGTAAAGTCGCTGGAGAAGGATACCTCTACGCTCAGGGCACCAAACCCGCGGAAGCGCTCGCCGTCGAAGCCGCCGGCGAGTTCTGCAGAGGCTCGACGGCTTATCTGAACATGGAGCCTGGCGATTGTCACGGCGACCACACTGCTGTATCTGCTCTCGTTCAGGTTTTTGCGATCCCAACTTATAACCGATCTTGAATCAATGTTTTGGAGCTAGGCTGATGATTGAGGTTTTGGTATAGATTAGGCAGGAGTGGGAAGAGTTGTTGTCGGGATAAGACATCCTCTGCAGCATCTGAGAGGGTCTGCGATTCGTGAGCTGAGAAGTCATGGGGTTGAAGTGAATGTTCTTGGAGAGGATTTTCAGAGTAAAGTTCTTGAGGTTTGTGTGTTTTTTCTATAAAGTTTTCACCTTTTTTAACTTTGATTGAACTGTTAAAAATGTGGAATCTTTTTGCAGGATGCTAGGAAGTGTTGCCTTCTTGTGAACGCTCCTCTGATTCATAGAGCTTGTTCTCGTGTTCCCTTCTCTGTTCTCAAGTATGCCATGACTCTTGATGGTAAATTATATCATTCTGTGTCTCATTGTGTTGCTACTTCCTAGGATAGTATGGATAATAGGGAGCTAGTTGATGATCTTTTTGTTAAGCTCGATAGGTTTCCAATCTAAAACCAATTGGTTGGAAGACTATTTAGCTTAACAGGGTATTAGAACCCGAACCGATCCATTATCAAAGTTGGCCCATCAATCTTTGCCCAAATATTCTGAGATTAACAATCATTTCGAGGGGCGTATTAGGAAAAAAGAGCCCACATCGAATTGAAAGGGATCATAAGTAATATTTAAGATAGATGAGTCATCCGTTTATTGCTTAACTTTTTCTTGATTATTGATAGGTAAGATAGCAGCAAGTAGTGGACATGCAGCATGGATAAGTAGTAAGCTCTCCAGAACCCGAGTGTTCGAATTACGTGGAAGAAGCGATGCTGTGATTGTTGGAGGAAACACCGTACGCCAAGATGGTAAGTAGTTCTACCTCATTACTAACTAACATGTAAAGAATAGTTTGAAGGAAGTTATGTGATTCTATTAACTGCAGATCCGAGATTGACTGCAAGGCATGGACAAGGTCACACGCCTACTCGGATTGTGATGTCTCAGAGCCTTGATCTTCCCGAGAAAGCCAACCTATGGGATGTCTCGGAAGTATCTACCATCGTTGCCACACAAAGGGGTGCAAGAAAGAGTTACCAGAAGTTTCTTGCCTCAAAGGGTGTTGAAGTTGTGGAGTTTGACATGTTGAACCCCAGAGAAGTTATGGAATATTTCCATCTCCGTGGGTATCTCTCTATTCTATGGGAGTGTGGGGGAACATTAGCTGCATCTGCTATATCATCCGGTGTCATCCACAAGGTACATTTACCATACTTTATTATGCTGTATTGGTAAATGTAGTAAGAAATTTTTTTAAGACTGTAGATGTAATTGTCTTTTTCAGGTTGTTGCTTTCATTGCTCCCAAAATTATTGGTGGGAGTAAAGCGCCGTCCCCGGTTGGTGAACTTGGGATGGTAGAGATGACACAAGCATTGAATCTAATCGATGTTTGCTACGAGCAGGTTACATTCACCATTAATAAAATATTTTTTATGTTTCTGACGTTTGACTCTCAGTCCAGAGGGTGCTAATCTAAATCCTTGAAAACTACAGGTTGGTCCAGACATGCTTGTCAGTGGATTTCTTCAGCCCGTACCAGACCTTTTACCTGTTATCCCTTCGGAGGACGCAACTTTCGAGATTGACCCCAGTGTTAACCCCTTTGAGTCTAGTATTATATTCTTTTACAAAACATGGGACCTTTATGGAAGCTTCTCAAATTTCTCTCCGCATCCAATTCGAATGCCGTATGGTGATGATGATTACAGAACATGGTCCAGTGTGGAGCATTATTATCAGGTACCACACAACAGTTCATGTAATAGCATCTTGGTCTTTCTTTATAACATAATATATTTTTTAACACATTACCACAAAACCTTTTAAGGCAAACAAGTTTGTTGGAGTTGAAAATCCGTTAGCACATGACTGCGTTGAGAAAATAAGAACGGCGAAGAGCCCTGAGGAGGCTGCTTCGATAGGCAGATCAAAGCAGAGACAGCAACCTGAACTGGTATGTCCCTCCAGTTTCGAACAAAAGAACAGTTTACACTCGTTTGTTGAATCTCTCAAGATTGTTCATTATGGGATCAATAACATTTAGGTTCGGAGCGACTGGGAAGATGTGAAGATAGAGGTTATGTACATGGCTCTGAAATGCAAGTTCTCAACTTATCCTCACTTGAAAACGATGTTGCTCTCGACCGCTGGATCGGTTCTTGTGGAGGCTTCACCGCATGATCTATTCTGGGGAGGCGGTCGCGAAGGAGAAGGGCTCAACTATCTTGGTAGACTACTAATGCAGCTTCGTTCTGAGTATTTGGGCGAATCCTCTGTTTCAGCTGAGAACACTTCGCTGGCCTTATGATGGACTGAGAGTCTTTCTTTGATATCATATTTACCCGCAAAAGAGTTATATCAATAGAATTTTCAGTTTTCTGTAATATGTTGACATTTTACATTTTTGTAATTCTTCAAATCTTTTAAAACAATTTATGAAATATATTCCATTGTTGATTTAACTTTTAGTTTGAGGCTTTGAGCAATACACTTCAGTAGCTACTGCCTACTAAGTTCTGATAGGGCCGTATGAATGTATTCCCAAGCCTTTAACTTGAAGACACTACACTAGTTGGTCACGACGATTGAGAAGAAAAAAACATTATCTTGATAATGTTCATATACCTGGGCGTTTTACCCAAATCAAATTGAACCATAAAAACCAAAACTGAATATATCCTGTCCGGAGTATCCAACATATATTTATATATTTTAAATATTAGAGTTTTAAAATAATAATATGTAGGCCTATAAGTACAAATTATAAACAAAACAAAAAGTATTTTTAAGTATCTAAAACTATCAATAAATAAATAAATTATCTAGGAAAAAAATTACTAAAATATTTTTTTTTGGTAAAATGAAATCATCAGAATTGACTGATATTCTAAACTGAGCTGCGCAATATTATCCGAACAATTTGTATTAGCCGATATTTCATCAAAAAATTTCTGAAAAAAACTAAATATATTTCAATTGAGTTGGGATTAAAAAAAAATTTAGTAACAGCCTGTTCCCATATTATTATTTAAACTGAACTGGAAATAGATAAAAAAACGAATCAAAATTGAAATTTTATAAATACTCAACTTGAGTGGTTTATATATCTCTATAAAACAAAAGCTGAAAAACTAAATGGAACCAAATCAAAAACCAAATTTAAACCGAACTCATTTCTAATACTCAACATAAAAGTAAAACTCTTTGGGGTTAAATATTCACCTGAGACATTCATAACTTATATAAAAGAATGTGTACCACCATATAATTTTATAGTAACATAAAGTAAATAAGGATTATTGAAAGAGTTTGCGTATGCTTGAAACTACAAGAGTAGAAACTGAGCTAAAAGCACATGGTAGGTTACTTTAACATTGGAGAAAAACAGATTTTCTTCTTCTTGTTCCTTTTAAGTCACTTTTCCTCCTCTTTATTCATTTGACATTTTTCTTCTTAATATTTTTATACTTTATATATGGAATCAATTATAGGCATCTCTATAGAGGATTGATATTATATGATTTTATAATCATAGGTTTCTAAATAAGAAGATGAGTCACGATATCATATGTATACAATCCCAAGCAAAGACAACACACATCATCATGTTCTCCCCAATAATAATCACTTGCAAAGTACATACGCACAAACTCCAGAATTATAATTAAAAATAAAATATATAATTAATTTAATATACAAAAATTATATCCCTTTAATTAGTTAAAACATCACACCATGATTCTCAATTCCCCATACAAACTCATACCCAAGAACTTCAAAAAATGCTTAGAGGCATCTTCCACATTTGCCTCTTGGCATCATTTCTTCTTTTATCAATCTCCTCCGCCGTACACGACGATGGCTTTACCGGTGGAGCAAATGCTCCTTCTCCATGGGACCAGAATATTGCACCATCACCAGAAACCGCATCATCCCCAACCCCCATGACGAGTCCCCCAACCACCTCACCGTCACCTCCCGGTCCTGCGGCTGCTCCATCTCCGATCAACAACGGCTCTATCTCTGGCGACATGACATGGTGGTGCAACAAGACTCCACACGCTGAGACATGCAATTACTACTTCCAAAGGAGCCCATACAACAACACTAACAGACCACCAAGGTTTCGGTCCGAATTTCTACGGATGCTGGTCCAAGTAGCCCTCGACCAAGCCGTCATCACACACGCTCAGACAGTAAAGTTCGGTCCCAGCTGCACCAACAACCAACGGAAAGCCGCTTGGTCAGACTGCGTAAAGCTCTTTGAGAACATGGTGACTCAGCTTAACCTGACGCTCAAGGGACTTCACCCGGGGGCTTCCAGCGATGTGAAGTGTTCTAACTTCGACGCGCAGACGTGGCTCAGCACAGCCCAGACCAACATTGAGACATGCCGGTCTGGCTCGGAGGATCTTAACGTCTCGGATTTTGTCATGCCGGCGATCTCCAACAAGAACTTGTCGGATTTAATTGGAAACTGTTTGGCCGTCAATGGAGTTCTCATGAAGCATCATAATCATACAACTGGTACGTTCAGTTTTATTATAGTATTATAATCCCTTTGAGTGGTTAATCAGATTCCTCATATACGAATATGATGATTGTTCAACATTTTTTTTGCTTCGGATTATAATTTTCTATTAGTAAACTTTAATGCAATAAAAAGGTATAAAAATGGTCGAAAAAAAAAAGGTATAAAAATAAAAGTTCTATCGTAATATTAATATTAGCTAAATCAGTAATCCAAAAATCTATTCAACATAAGACTCTTGAGATGATTCATTTTCAAATTATTCATCTGTTTCAATCGTAAATATGAATTATATGAGGATTAATATCAATATTTTTTATATATTTAAAATATTACGGCTTTACATTTTAATTTTATAAGATAAATATGATTAACATATAACTTTTTTTTCTTATCTAAGAAAAATTGAAGTCATATATATATATATATATATATATTACAAAAAAAATGACCAAATTCATGAATTAGCTCATGTTCATATAACTCATGATCTAAATTAAATTCGATCATTAAGTTCATTTATTAAATGAACATAAAAATAAAACTCATTTCATGAAAATTTAAGATAAGTTGAACCAACTCATGAGTTTTAACTTATTTTAACACCCCTGTCTCAAATGCATTCAGATTAGTTATCATGCTTATTTGTTATACTTGCTCCAAATATATATTTTCATGTTTAAGTGGTTATATGCAAATACAGTTGAACACAGTAACGTGACTTTATATACGCGGTCATATTTCTATTTGTTTGGTTTGTCCAGCTAACCACGAAGAATACTTCCCAAGCTGGGTGTCAAGACACGAGAGGCGATTACTCGTATCAGCCACTTTAGCCAAATCTAGACCCCATCTAGTGGTGTCACAAGACAGGTCCGGTCATTTCCGGTCAATTCAAGCTGCAATAGACTTCGCAAGAAGACGGAGAGTCAAGTCAAGATTTATTATATATGTGAAGAAAGGTGTTTACAGAGAGAACATTGAAGTCGGCAACACTAACCACAACATAATGCTTGTTGGAGACGGCGCAAGAAAAACAATTATCACCAGCGGTAGAAGCGTCAAGAACGGCTATACAACCTATAACTCAGCAACAGCCGGTAAATATCATTCTTGACATATTAGATAAATCCGATTAATCTTCTTATGATACAAAATATTTTTTTGTCAACTGTCTTGAAGGCTTTGAAGGTCAAAGATTTGTAGCAAAGGACATGACATTCATCAATACGGCGGGGCCATTACGCGGCCAAGCTGTCTCGGTTCGATCCTCCTCTGACCTCTCAGTTTTCTACCGCGTCGGTATTCATGGATTCCAAGACACGCTCTACATTCACTCGCAACGTCAGTTCTATAGAGAATGTTACATCTCAGGCACCATAGACTTCATCTTCGGAAATGCAGCTGTTGTGTTTCAAAACTGCATGATTCTCGTCAGACGTCCTCTCCGTGGCCAAGCTAACGTTATAACCGCTCAGGGTCGCGGTGACCCTTTTCAGAACACAGGTATTACAATCCATAGCTCAAGGATAGTCGCGGCTTCTGATTTGAGGCCTGTTATTCGAAATTACAAAACCTATTTAGGTCGACCGTGGCAAGCCTATTCGCGTGTTACTATCATGAAGACTTATATAGATAACTCTATCAGTCCCTTGGGATGGTCTCCCTGGTTAAGAGGATCCAATTTTGCTCTAAATACGGTTTTCTATGGAGAGTATAAAAATTTTGGACCGGGGTCTTCCACGAGGTGGCGGGTCCGGTGGAAAGGGTTCCACGCCATAACTAGTGCTGCGGTTGCTTCCCGGTTTACTGTGGGAAGCCTCATTGCTGGTGGTTCATGGTTGCCTTCCACTGGCGTGCCGTTCAAGACAGGGTTGTGAGGAGATTTGCTTGTTATATTATTCTAAAGACTATAAATAGTGTGTTATGTGTGTGTATGTGATCCTTGTTTATTTATTTATCTCTTGTTAACATCATGTTAACCCAACAAACTATTATATATATATTTAAAGATACATTGGTATAAGACGCATTTGCTCTAGCTACATTAGGTCCAGCTTAAATTTTGAAACACAGGCTTTTATCAATGTTATCAAGAGTCAAGAGCAAATACATTTTTGTACAATTTTCATCGGTAGAATAGGAGATTTACGTACTTCATTGAGTGTGCATCATCCATATCATTCACGTATTTGGTACTGATGTTATTAGTGATCCTCAAAAACAACAAAATACCTATTCGTTGAGAGCCGGCTCTAAGCAAGTGTCTGGGACTGCTAATGTGTTAATTAGGAGCCAGATTTTTTAAAAAGTAACTACACAGAAAGTTCACAATTTCAATTTCTTGTTGATATTACTATATATACTTCATACTCTTTCATTAAACAAACAATGGAAAACTACAACCGTCTAATGTATTCATACGAGTAGCAAACTGAAAAGAATGAAACTAAAAACAAAGTGAAAATCAAATGAAACAATCACCTAAGTAGGGGTAAGAAAAGGTTGCTCCTCTGTGATATCACCAATATATCCTCCTAACAGTAAGGATATAATCACACCCATTAAACCGAAGCAGACCAAATCCATAAAACCAAACCGCCTCTTCTCTTTCACTTCTCTAACCACCACCTCTTCCTTAACCGCTGCCTCCGGAAACGTAGCCTCTCTCTTCTCGACCGATGAAGCATCTTCAAACAATGGCCACTGCTCAGCGTCTTCATCTCCATTCTTCTCATCCCATGAAGCATCTTCAAACAATTGCCACTGATCAGCGTCCACGTCTCTTTTCTCCTCCTCTGCTTTACCAAGTTCTTCATGACAAGAATTCACCCACGAGTGAACCGAACCGGCTTCACCAACGCCAACACCATCGTTAGTATCCAATCTCTCATCATCACGACCGGATAATCGATTAAAAGCCTTTTCGAGTTCGTCTAACCTATTGGCCATGCAAGCAAATTTCAGCCTTTCTTCACTGACTTCTTCCACTTCTGTCTCCGTCGACGGTCGAGACGAAATCTCAGCCATTAGAAGGGTCCTAGCGAAAATAATTCGGAGTTCGATTTCGCGGTAGACATTCGGATCATCTTCATCACCAGTGAGTGATTCGATTAAATCCTCGAGTTCTTCAAATTTCTTCTCCAAGACCGAGTTTATGTTTGTCTGCTTCTTCATTCTCTTCACCCTCTTATCCACATCAATGAATTTTATTTCTTTCTCTGTTCCTCGGACTTTACAATGTGGAATAAAGAAACTTCTAGTGAAGTGGGTTGCAACGGTTACTATGAAACTAAATATGCCTTTTCGTGCTGTTGTTACGTCACCTATAAACTCGCACGTTTCGATGTTTTTGTACTGGGAAAATGGTCATTTAGATGATGGACTTTTCATTTTGATTGGAAAAAAGCATTAACTTTCACTTGGACCACCTTTTAAAGCATTAATGTAGTTTGACTAAACCAAATTCTAACTTCTATTAAATCCAAACGACATCGTTAAAAAATCTGTTAAAGATTCGCATCAAAGTCATAAGGAACTCGTGACCTTAGATACAACATTTGGAAAGATAAACCACTAGAACACTTACATTTTTCATATCCTGAATGAATACTAATAAATATTATTAAGTAATCTCTTCTTCTACCCTAAATGATTTTATAAATATTAAAACTTGTAAATAGCTTATTAATTATTCAAAATTTTGTGAGTGGTATTAAAAATATTAAAACTTATAATAATTATTAAATTATTTATAATATTAACTTTTTTATAAGTATAATTTAAAATACTACTTATAAATAACTAAAGGATACTAAATAATTTTTGATTAATATTAATACAATTTTATTTTTAAATATGATTTTTAATTAAAAATATTTTAGTATTATTAAAAATTATAACTAATAATAACTTGTATGATTTATAATTTTAACTAATAAGAATTTAGATTTTAAGCATCTATTTTCAATTAAAAATTATGATTAATAATTAATTAATAAGGATTTAGATTTTAAACATTGATTTTAAATTTAAATTAGAATTTTTATATTTTAAAAATATATTTTTAACTAAAAATTATAATTAATAATTAATAAGGATTTAGATTTTAAACATCAATTTTGATTAAAATTATAATTAATAATTAATTAGTAACGATTTAGATTTTAAACATCAATTTTTAATAATTCTTATAAATTGGACAAGTTATTATTAATTATAATTTTTAATAATACTAAAATATTTTTATTTAAAAATCATAATTTAAAAATCAATTTGTATTCCTATTAATTAAAAATTATTTAGTATCATTTAGTTATTATAAGTAGTATTTTAAATAACACTTATAAATAAAAATTAATATTATAAATAAGTTAATAATTATTACAAGTTTTAAAATTTTTAATAACACTCACAAAATTTTGAATAATTAAGAAGTTATTTACAAGTTTTAATATTTATAAAATCATTTAGGGGTTTTGGGTGGAAGTAGAGGTTGCATAATAATATCTATTAGTATTCATTAAGGATATGAAAAACGTAAGTGGTTTAAAGGTTTGTCCTTCCAACAGTTGTGTATTTTTAACAGATTTTTAAACGACGTCGTTTGGACTTAACGGAAATTAGCAACATCGATTAACTCTATTTAATCAATCCGTTCTTTTAGTTAACGTCGTGTGGAATTTGGTTTAGTCAAACAAAATTGATGTTTAAAATGACTAGTCAAACTAAATTGGTGTTTTAAATGGTTCAAGTGAAAGTTCATGTTTTTTTCAACCAAAATAATAAGTTCATGATTTAAGTGACCATTTTCCCTATTTGTATTTAACTTTTTTTCTTTTTTTTTTGGGTCGAAGTATTTACTATTTTTTCTCAGTTTGTGTAATTAGAAATAGAAGTTCTGCTTATGTAATAATCTGCTTTCAAATCTTTCGTAATGACTTTGTAAAGTTGTTGGGGTTTAGTCTTCAAAAGAAAGTTCATAAAATTTATATAAAAGAGAGAGAAAAAATGAATTTGTCTTCAACATATGTATAATGTATGTCGCACATTTCTTCTTATGCAATAATTTGTATTTTATTGATTTGTATACGATTCTATAACTAGATTTGTATTTTGATTTATTAATAAAACCTGTTTAGGTGTTATAAAGAAGAATTATATCCCTCCAAAATACTCATCGAATAAAGAATCCGGTTTCATTCGACATCACAAGTTCAGCTCGCCAGCTCGGCATGACAACTCCAACACCACGAACTCGGCACGCAAGCTCGACTACATAGATCGGCCTAACCCTATCAATCGGCCCGCTAAATTTGGTCCAGTTGATTAGATTAAACCGCCTTAGGAAGAAAGTAGAAAGTTCATGTATAAAAGAAAAATAATGACAACACATAAGTGGATCCAAATATGAACAGAGACTGGCAGACATAAATTAAGGTTGCTTGATCTTTGGGTCCGAATGGTAATATGTGAGACAACTACAAGACAACTGCAGTGTGGTTCAAATAATAACAAAAATGTACAAATATATCATATATGTGCATGTAGAGATTTTTATTACTGTTAACGGTGTTGTGACAGGGGAAGTTGGTTACCAATCAGAATCCTTATTATTTACTCTGATTTGTACCTCTCTCTCTCATATTAGGATAAATGATGCCTTATTTATTTCTTGTTCATATTCACTATAGCCTCATTCCCTTGAATATGATTCACAATCGACTTTTGTTCTTTTTAACCACAGACCAAATTCACATTCAATAGTTATTTCTTTTTCTATCATCTACAATGTAATATAATATACATTGCATTGAGAATTTGCTACTTCTCTCTTATGTCGTTCGGAACAAAAATGAAGATAAAAGTTCTTTCTAAATTGTATATACATTTTCAAGGAAAAAAGTCGATTAATATCCGAACTAGGGTCATATTGTCTAATAGATACCTAAACTATTTGTATGTGCAATATAATACCTAAACTAACATAAATTTTGAATTTAGTACATGAACTTAGAATAAAAGGATTTTTAATACCCACGACCGAGAGCGTATCAGGAACCAGTAATATTTATCAGTGATATGCTGACGTGGAAAAAGGGAGGTCCTTTCAACCAACAGAAAAAAATGAATAAATACACTTGTATGGGATCGAACCCGCGTCTCTCATAAGTTAATAATGCATCGTCAAACACTTGTCCTAGTATATAAACATATAAGCAAAGAAAAACTATATTTCCTTTTTAAATCAGCGATTATTCCTTTTAAAATGCATTATTTGTATATTTTGTCAATATACTCTTTTTGTTAACTGTCAACACACACTTTATATATATATATATATATATATATTCTTAATTATATTTGTTATTATATATAATTAGATGGCTGCCCGCGAATTTGCAGATATAAATATTATATGTAAATATATATTATGTATGGAATGTTGTAAGATTTCCATAAAATTGATGTAAAATTAATTGATGAATATTTAGTGATAACAAATGCATGTGAAATTATATATGTAATTATCACATTACTTTCTTCAACGCATATTATGTATCTTTTTTTACCTGCTTTTATTCTTTTGTTATTATATTTTTCTTTTTATTATTTTTTGCCAATGTTTTCCTAATCTTTTACATATTTTTTCTTAATATTTATTTCTCTCTCTAAATAGTAATAAATGAACCAATAAGCAATCTTATAATTCTTTTAAATCATAACAGTGCCTTATTCACTTTATTATTTAATTTAAATGCAAAACTTTTTAAATCAAAGTTTTCACATGTTTCGTTAATATAATTCGTCAAATCTTTAAAGTCTAATTATTTATAAAGCATATATGGACATCTATTTGCGAGTGATAAACCAAATAGCTCAAGGAAGCATTAACACGTACGTCGTGGAAGCCATTCTTTTTTGTCTGGTCCAGCGACCATTCCTCCTTCATTTGTGTTTGAAATCTCGTTAGTGATCTCCTTCCATTTCCAACCTCCTTCACATGTCACTTTATTGTTTCTCGGATCGAGGCTCCCCTTTGATGAACATGTTTAGGATATTTCTGCCCAAATTCCACAACATAACTCACATTGTGTGGGATTTTTCTTAGTATGTAATCAACATGCGTGAAGAAGAAAACACACAAAAGCCTAATCAGATAAGATCGACCTCTAGGGATTATTATATAACGGTAACATTTTCTTTGTGAATTCAATATCTGAAAGATCCTCAACATGCCTTCATAGGATATGGAGGGCTCAGGAATACCCTCAGCCGAGTCAAGAGCAACTAAAAACAGCACATATAGGTGGTATCTCTAGTAGCAAAGTACATTGAGGCTCCTCCCCATATCAGCCCAACATTTTAACTATAATCAATCATGATTTACTAAAATCTGATATTAATGCAAATCTAGCATGTAAAATAATATATTACTTATGTTTTATATAATTTACACTTATATTTTTCTTTTTTACTTATGTTTTATATAATTTTATTAAAGTGTATATATAAACATAATTTGTATTTATTTGATAGTGGTAATACTAATCGTAAAGAAATTAGTATCATTTTTATAATTTATATTTATAAATATATTATGCTATCTTGTACAATATGTTCTAAGCATATAAACATAATTTGTAATTATAAACATATTTTTTACTTATTTGATAATAGTAATAGTAATCATAAAGAAATTAGTATCGTTTATATAATTTTTAAAGTGTATATACAAACATAATTTATATTTATTTCATAATCGTAATAGTAATCATAAGGAAATTAGTATCGTATGTGTTCTAAGCAATGGAGGCAGACAGGCAGTGGTGGATGTAGAGAATTTTTTTTTATTTGGCAAGATATTAATTAAATACTTAAAATATTTTAAAATATCAACTTTCTTACATCATATCTACTTAATTAAATTTTCAAAACCATAAATACAGTTAAAATCTAATGATCAGGTATTCATGTAGATATATATATTCTTAGAAAATTAGTTATTCCTATAAATACAGTTAAAATCTAATAATCGGATCAAACATTCATGTATCCATTTAGATACAAGTCGTTTATTTCGGATATAGATATTCTGGGTTTTGAAATTTCTATTTAGGTACATCATTTTGTGATTCTTTTTATTTATAGATTCTACCATTTCATTTAAAATCAATTAAAATTAATTAATTACGATTTCAAAACTTATCTAAACAAATCGATATTCATATATTGATCATTATTAATATTTTAAAAATATTAGCAAATACGAAATTTCTATTTAACTTCATTTAGCCAAACACATAAATATTTTTTATTTGTTTACAAAATCAGTTAGGCATAGACATTCGGCTATCCGTTTAGGTACGGGTTGCTTCTTTCGGGTATCTATTTTTTGGGTTTTGAAATTTCTTTTATGTACTTCCTTTTTGCATTCAAAATCATTTTTTTAACAACAAACTACACAAATGTTGATTTGTATAAAAAAATAAATTACAATATAAAGATTTTATTAATATAGAAATATGTCACACTGTTTAAACAAAAAATCAATATAAAAATATTATACTTTTGAGTTTAAAAATCATTAATTTTAATAACAAGCCAAATAAATATGTGTATTAGAGAGCGAATAAAACAAAGCCAAAAATACATATTCTATCAAAGAAATTATATATGTCAAACTTATTATAAAATATGTTTTACTAAGATATATATATTCAATAATTACAAACAAGTAATATATTTTATAAGCGTGAAAAATAATATCCGCCCTTTCAAAGGCGGATCAAAATCTAGTTGACTATTAAATTATGAGTGGGTGCAAGTTGTGGGTGCAAGTTCACCCTCCTTGCATAGAGGAGAAAGCAAACACGCTAGAAGGGAGAAAGCATACCTGGCAGCTAAGACCAGGAGGCGACCGAAGAGTTTGTTGTTAAGTTTTGTTGTTATCAGCTGCAGGCAGATTACAGAACAACTAACTGTCAACTCACACAATTTTTTTTTTTTGTTTTTAAACTTCATTCAAAAAAAATACTGTAAACTCATATTTTACGAGCCATTGGATTATTTTTGTTTCTAAGACCGTCTTGTCTCAATCAGCGAATTTGAATGAGGTTTTCACTAATAAATGATATTTTAAATTATTTAGTTTTATCAAGCAAAATATATTTATCAAATTTTTAGTATTCAAACAAAAAATTATTTATAAATAAAAATATTTATTTTTTATATTATATATAATAATATTTATTTTATAATACTGCAGTAAAAAACAAATTTATCTTTTGCATTACTTATTATTGTTAAAAATGTATTACATTCATGTATTAATAGTTTTTTTTTGAGAAAAAAATGATTTTCAAGTGTTTTAATGAAGTTAATAAATTTAAAGTTGATGANGGGGGGGGGGGGAAGAGAAGTAACAATCTCAAGAGACAAATTGATTTTAAGAAGAGAGAAATAAGTTATGGAAATCTTTTTGCTCCAGTGGTTTGATCAATTTCATTAATGATTTTACACTAGGACGTTTAGTTTTAAATTTTTGGATAAGGCAAAATTATGTGAATTAAAAGAAAAAAGTGTACAAGAGATTTGTAGTATGACGCAAGAAGTACTGTCAAGAGTGAATTCCATGGGAAATTCAAATGATGCAATCAGACGTGAATTCTCGTACAAAAAACCGCTGTAGAGTCGTTTATAATATTTCTATAATTGTATTAGCATAATTATCCAACGTTAAAGAAAAGAGATAGAAGAAAATTGGTGTCGGCAAGCGAGAACATTGATTCTTCTCAAAGTTTGATTCTTTAATAGTACAGGTGGTTAATGCTTGAATTCAATAATGTGCGTGGGTATTAAAAAACTTTTATTCGAAGTTCAGGTTCTAAATTGAAATGTTCTGTTAGTTTAGGTATCATATTGCACACACAAACAGTTTAGGTATTGATCAGATAATATGACCCTGGTTCGAGTACTAAACGGCCGTTTTCCCTTGTTCTTTCTCGACTGCGGATACTTGGGCGGCTTTACACACACAAGGGGTCCCAGTCTTCTGGTCCAAACAGGTTTGGTTCAAAGGGAGAATACCGAAACATGCTTTCATTACTTGAGTTGTTGCGCGTGATAGACTGAGTACGAGGGATAGATTGAGAAGGTGGGGACTACAAGTTCCATCCGTCTGTGTCTTATGTAATCAGGAGGATGAGACGCGGCAGCATTTGTTCTTTGATTGTGTGTTCAGTAGGGAGGTGTGGTCGTTCTTCTTCTCTAGGCTTAATCTCACTCCTCCGGTGCTGTTTGAGGATAGTCTGAGATGGTTGAAGGCACCTTCGTCTGATGAGTTTGTGTCTTTGATAATCAAACTGGTATATCAAGCGTCGATTTATGGGATTTTGGAAGGAGAGAAACGCAAGGGTGCATGCGATACCAAATATCACAAACCCAAGTTATTTGAGACCACCACAAGCGGTGATATTTGAGATCAAGCAGACAGTACAGGCCAGACTTGACCCGTTATCTAGAGCTCACAACTCTAGAAGGACAGACATTACGCTGATGGGAACTTGGTTGGGCAGGTTTCAAAGGTAGAAGCATTTGGAGTGGGGTTTAATTGAGTTTATTTTTTGAAGTAGTATTTGTACAAAAAAGTAGTTGGTTCTGTTCCTTTTGGCAGCCTCCCGTGTGTGGGATAATAAGGTAGGCAAGTGTAAGTTTCCTTTTCAATTTTAATAAAAGTAGTTTCCGTTAAAAAAAAAAGAAGAATTCTTAGGTCACTGTAATCAATAATTAAACAGCTTCTAGTTGGAATCCCATCTTTTAATTTGACTCATTATAAATTAGTATAAACTATATAGCGTATCAGTTACTCCGTGTGTGCATTAATGGTGTTGTGAAAAAGTGTGGTCCACAAGTAGCCAGAAGACACTAGATACTAAATTGTCTATATATTTTATACTATTAATAAACCGATCAGTAATCAAATGGAAAACCACAATCATCTGTTTGAAATCAGAAGCTTGTGGTTCTTAATCTCCTAGCTATAGATTTTACAATAGTTATTATATTTTATGTTTAACTATATAGTCTATATTATAAAAAGAGGGCTGACACTCAATCCATTAGATTTATACCAATACCATGACTAGGATTAAAGCAGATACTAATTTTACCCACATAATGTATCATTTTTGCTTTACTTCATTTAAAATATTTCCTGCATGAATTCCACTTGTTTGTTTAGTACTTAAAATGTTTCAACATATTTATACAATTTTTTTTGCCAAATGTCATGATAACTCTACTCTAAAATACCTAAATATTTTGTCAAATATGTTAGCAAGGAAACCAAAGATATTATTTATAAAAAAAATCCAGTACATAGGATTGAGTTTCATTCTCTGAGAACTTGATCAAACAAAGATATGATCGATATAAGAATCTTTGGGCTCCGTTTGGAGTATAGCTCTATCTAAAGCTCCTTGGCGTGATTCAGTTGACACGCAATCCATTATACCAATACGTTTTATGTAACTTACAAGCATATGAAAGGGGGACTCGAGACAGTGGTGTGAACCGTCGATCAAATTCTGTTTTCATGTATGTCTTCGAAGACATTGTAAGCATTTTTAATAGTGGGGTTTTGAGGGCTGGTCTTCAGTGGGAATACCTGTGGAAACAACGAAGAGGTTTTTTAGTGTAAATTCTAAAATCTACAGTAAGTATTTGAAAGTGTTCCAAATGTAAACTAGAAAAAAAAATATGGATAACAATATCTTTAGAACATATTTATTATGAGTTTTTTAAAGTAGAATTCTTACGGTAATATAAGAACTTTCTCTTAACTTTTAACTAAAAAAAGTAAGAATCGATTTTAAATATCATTATAAATTGATTCGATAAACTATAGCGTATCAATTAATCCGTCTCCTGTTTGTGCATTTTAATGGTTGTGCAAAAAGTGTGGTCCATACGTAGCCAAAGGAATTGTCTATATATTTTATGCTATTATTAAACCGATCAGTAATCAAATGGAGTGGTCTAAAACCACCATCATATATTTGAAATCAGAAGCTGTGGTCCTTAATCTATGGCTTAGTCTATATTTTATGCTATAATTAAATCGATCAGTAATCAAATGGAGTGGTCTAAAATTACCTTCATATATTTGAAATCAGAAGCTGTGGTCCTTAATCTATTTGTCATAGATTTCCAGAATAGTTAATAGTATATTGATGTTTAACTATATCATAAAAGGAGGGCTGACACGAATCCAATATACCAATACCATGACTAAGATTAAAGCAGATGGTAATTTTACCCACACAATTCATATAAATATTCGTCTATATGAATTCCACTTGTTTGTTCACATATTTTATATAATGTTTTCGCCAAATGTCATGATAACACACTAAAAACTCTAAAATGAATAAATATTGGGTCAAACATGTTCGCATGGAAACCAAAGCTAATCTTTATCAAACATTCCAATTTTATCTGACTACAACAGGATGGATTTTGATTCTTTGAGAGCTTGATCAAATCAAGATGGATATAAGAATCTTTGGTTCCGTTTGGAGTTGCTCTACCTAAAGCTCCTTGGCGTGATTCGGTGCGGAATAGCGGTAGCGATCTTTCGTAGGAAATATTTCATTAATGTGATAAGGATGATCTTCTATATCTAAGGGACTTAGGATTATCTAATGTACCTATACCTAGTTAGCATACGCTTATCTATGATGTATATAAACACCTTGATACATGAATAATAAAGTACACAGTTCATTATACAATATATTATGGTATCAGAGCTAAGATCCTACTAAAATTTTCCTTTTCTCCTCCAAACTTATACGTTTGTTTTTACTTCTAATTCTACTTCTAATTCTACGATGTCAATCACACCATCTGCAACTGATGGTGCTGCTGCTGCAAATATACCTAATTCCTCTCCATACTATCTACATCCGTCGGATAACCCTGGCGCCCTAATTACTTCTGTCCTACTTACGCATGATAACTACTCGGAGTGGTCTACGGAGCTTCGCAACTCGTTACAAGAAAAACAAAAGAGTGGTTTCATTGATGGGTCAATAATTAAACCTGCTGATAATAGTCCTGATTTACCTCGTTGGTTAGCTGTCAACTCCATGATCGTTGGGTGGATCCGCACTTCTATTGATTCTAAAGTTCGCTCAACAGTGACTCATGTGCCGGATGCACATAAACTCTGGCAGACTTTGAGTTTTCGCTTTTCTGTTAAGAACGGAGCAAGGATACATCAACTACAGGACGCCATTACCAATTGCAAGCAGGATGGGAAATCAGTTATTGACTACTACGGGAGACTTACCAAGCTTTGGGAAGAGCTTCAGAATCTAAAAACGGCACGCACTTGTACTTGTGAGGCAGCGGCTGAAATTGAGAAAGAAAAAGAGGATGCTAAAGTTCATAAGTTTCTTTTTGGAATTGATGACACACGGTTCCTCTCCATTCGTTCTCGCATAACTGATGAAGATCCTTTGCCTGATCTTAATATTGTCTACTCTGGAGTTATCCGTGAAGAACAAAATATGGTTGCAACAAGAGCACAAGAACAACGTTCGGATGCGCTTGGTTTCTCTGTCAAAACAGAGGTTTCTAAGGAATCGCCAACTCCTATTGTTGACTCAACTCCACCAAGGTCTCGAGATCCGAATCGAACTTGCACTCATTGTGGACGTAAAGGTCATGAGATTACTGAGTGTTTTCTGGTTCATGGATATCCGGACTGGTTCAACGAACTACAACGCAACAATTCTTCGTCTAGTACTCGGGGAGGACGAGGAGGACGGTTTAATAACAATCGAGGAGGAGGTCGTGGGCGTGGAAGGACGAATGCAGCTCAAACATCTACGCAGTTCAACTCCGACCAAATTGCTTCTTTGATCTCACTCCTGCAGAATCAACAAAGCAATCTTTCATCCGAACGACTGTCTGGTAAAACAAATCTTAATGATGTGATTATTGATACGGGTTGCTCGCACCATATGACGGGTGATCTTACATTACTACATGATGTGTGTGATATCATGGTTTCCTCGGTTCTTTTTCCTAATGGCCGAGAGTCTAAAGCTACCAAACGTGGCAAACTGAGGCTTAGCAGTGATTATGTTTTACAAGATGTTCTTTATATACCTGATTTCGAATGCACCCTTATCTCAGTCTCGAAGTTGCTTAAACAAACAGGTTGTATAGCAATCTTTACTGACACTTTGTGTGTGTTACAGGACCGTTTTTCGAGGACTCTGATTGGAGCCGGTGAAGAACGTGAGGGGGTCTACTACTTCAGTGGGGTTAAGGTTGCACGTGTCAATGGAGCTACAAAGTCATCATCTTCTTCGTCTGCTCTGTGGCATCGTCGTCTTGGCCATCCATCTTACAAAGTTTTATCTAGTCTACCGGTGTTTGATTTTCTAAAGATAGATTTTTCTGATTCTAGCAAGTGTGATATTTGTTTTCGAGCTAAACAGACTCGCAAGGTTTTTCCTGAAAGTTTTAATAAAGCTTCTGCACCTTTTGCATTAATACATTGCGATGTTTGGGGTCCATATCGCACACCAGCGTCTTGTGGTGCAGTTTATTTTCTGACTATTGTCGATGACTATTCAAGGGCTGTGTGGACATACTTGATGTTAGAAAAGTCCGAAGTTGCCAACCTGCTACGTAATTTTTGTGCAATGAGTAATAGGCAGTTTGGACAACAAGTTAAAAGCATCTGTACTGATAATGGAACAGAGTTTTTGGTCCTTAAGAAATATTTTCAGGAAAATGGCATCATCCATCAGACTTCATGCGTTGATACTCCACAACAGAATGCTAGAGTGGAACGCAAGCATAGGCACATACTAAATGTGGCTAGAGCATGTTTATTTCAAGCTCGCTTACCTGTCAGTTTTTGGGGTGAAAGTATACTGGTAGCAGCTCATATTATTAATAGAACTCCTACACCAGTTCTAGATGGAAAGACTCCGTATGAACTGTTACATGGTACACCACCTGTGTATGACCTTCTTAGGGTGTTCGGGTGCCTGTGTTATGCTCATCGACGAGCTCGTGACAAAGATAAATTTGGCGAAAGGAGTAGAAAGTGTCTGTTCGTGGGATATCCGTTTGGAAAGAAAGCATGGAGATTATATGACACTGAGACTAATGAGTTTTTTATCAGCCGGGATGTAGTGTTCTTTGAGGATCAATTCCCGGGTCTTGCAGACACAGCGTATGTTACACCTCCTGTTATGCAAGATAATACGATGGATGATTGGCTTGTACCTACTACGCAGTCTAGGGGGAGCATGTTGACTCCATTACCTGCACAGTCGACTGGTTCTCCACCGGCGTCTGCTTCTACTACTCCTCATACGTCTTCATCTCCACTGGTGACAGATTCTTCAAATACTCTGCCTCAGAGTCATACTCAGTCTACAGAGACTACTACAGAGCCGTCTACAACTCCGAACTCTCCTAGTCCTACTCTCGAATCGCCTATTCCGATTCCTCATCCATCGAGTCCAACTGCTCCTGCTCAGACTGAAACAGAAACTCCACCATCACCGGGTCTACTTGAGGTTCTTGGTCGCGGACACAGGACTAAGAAACCTTCTGTTCTTCTCCGCAATTTTGTTACTAATGCAGTACATACTACGACTACCCCCTCTCACGTTCAGGCTTCATCGGAACAGAGTCCCTCGATTATGGTCTCAGGTACGTCTCTGTATCCTATCTCAGATTACTTAACCTCTTATGCTTTCTCAGCACAACACCAGGCGTTTGTGGATAAGATTACTACTGCAGAGATTCCTACTAATTATAAAGATGCAGTACTGGATCCTCGTTTTAATGGCGCTATGAAAACTGAGATCACTGCATTAGAGGCTAATCATACGTGGGATATAACATCATTACCTCCAGGAAGAAAAGCTATTGGCTGTGGTTGGATATATACGATGAAATATAAGGCAGATGGAACAGAGGAACGGCCGAAAGCACGGCTTGTTGCTCATGGAAACCGTCAGAAAGAAGGACGTGATTACAAGGATATGTTCGCACCTGTTGCAAAGATGAATACAGTTCGATTTTTCCTTAAAATAGCAGCTACTAAACGATGGGAGGTGCATCAAATGGATGTGCACAATGCTTTTCTCCATGGAGATCTTCAGGAAGAAATATATATGAAATTGCCTCCTGGTTTCAAATCTAAAGATCCCACTGCGGTATGTCGTCTTCGCAAATCTCTATATGGACTCAAGCAGTCCCCTCGATGCTGGTTTTCAAAGCTCAGTACCGCACTTCTCAAGTTTGGATTTAAGCAGAGCTATGAGGACTACTCTCTATTTTCTTTCATTGAGGGAAATATATGTTTACACATTCTTATTTATGTTGATGACTTTATCATTGCTGGTAATGATGTCTCAACGATTCAGAGGTTTAAGAATTATCTTCACAAGTGTTTTAAGATGAAGGATTTGGGTAAAATCAAATATTTTCTTGGATTGGAAATTGCAAGAGGGCCTGAAGGGATTTTTGTTTCACAACGAAAGTATGCGCTGGATATTATTACTGAGTGTGGTCTTCTTGGAGCTAAACCATCACCTGTTCCGACAGAATTAAATCACAAACTTGCCATGTCCAAGGGAACACTGCTTGCTGATCCAACAAAGTACAGACGTTTGGTTGGACGTTTAATATATCTTACTTTTACACGGCCAGAGTTGTGTTACATTGTTCATCTTCTTTCCCAGTTTATGCAGCGACCACTCGAGGATCACTGGGTGGCGGCTCTGCGAGTGGTTCGGTATTTGAAAGGATGTCCTGACCAGGGAATCATGCTCTCTTCTAACTGTGATCTACGACTAACAGCTTACTGCGATGCCGATTGGTCCGCTTGTCCTCTTACCAGACGATCTTTAAGTGCTTATATCGTCTTGCTTGGTGACTCTCTTGTCTCATGGAAGACTAAGAAGCAACGAACTGTCTCCAGGTCGTCGGCTGAGGCGGAATACAGGTCTATGGCAGATACAACATGTGAGCTAAAGTGGCTCAAGCGTCTTCTGTTACAGTTTGGTTTCTCTCATGACAAACCTATGCGTTTGTTTTGTGACAGTCAGTCAGCTCTTCATATTGCTCAAAACCCAGTGTTTCATGAGCGTACTAAACACGTGGAGAATGATTGTCATACGGTTCGAGATGCAATTCAGGCCAAGCTCCTAACTACGGAACACATTTCTACAAAGCATCAACCAGCGGATTTGCTTACTAAGGCGTTACCTGCTCCAACATTTGAGTTCTTGCTGTCCAAGTTAGGCATTCGACGAAGCTCATTTCCAACTTGAGGGAGAGTAATGTGATAAGGATGATCTCCTATATCTAAGGGACTTAAGATTATCTAATGTACCTATACCTAGTTAGCATACGCTTATCTATGATGTATATAAACACCTTGATACATGAATAATAAAGTACACAGTTCATTATACAATATATATTATTCATGTAACTCACAAGCTCATGAAAAGTGACTAGTGACAGTTTTTAATTTGTTGTCTTATGAAACTTCCGTATGAGTGTGACACGTCGAGCAGGTTCTTTTTCATATATGTGACATTGTAATAATTTTTAATCATGGGGTTTTGAGGGCTGGCCTTGCGTGGGAATACTTGTGTCAAGTGGCAACAACAATGGGGATTCAATCCTTCTGTCTGCTTGGTCAATTCTTGTTTTATGTGGTAACATTTCCATTGTTTGTGGTTCTGGTATTCTGATCATATCTTTGTATTCTGTAAAAAAAAAGTTGTCTAAATTTTATTATTTATCCAAAAAGGTCGATATTTATATATATATTATAACTTTTGTACATTCACAATACAGATTACATGTTTACAAATTTTCCACAGAGACCAAATCTTGACCTAAAACTCTGGTCTGAATCGTGTTCCTCTTAAAGAACGCAACTAAAAATGGCGATCAAAGTTTGCTCACACATCTATCACATGACCCTGATGGTCCATGGGAGCTCTACACTCTGATTCCGACGGCCTAGACTCAGCTATCTTAGTCGCTACTTCAGCCATCACAAGCCTAGTCAACAACAGTCCCGCCACGAACGCAGCTCCCATCAACATAGTGAAAACCGCCGTCCAGCTACTCCTAGACGATATGTAACCCGTTAGCAACGGCCCAACCGCCGCTCCAACAGAACCAGTTCCATCAATTATAGCCGTTACAGTAGCCAAAGCCCTCGAGTTTCCTTTCAACGAGCTATGCGTCCCGAGATCGGCTGAAACAGCGGTAGTGATCAAAGCGTAAGGTCCGTTAACCAACATCCCAGTTAAGAACATGAGAGACGCGTTGGCTAGTAACGACACGTGTCCGTAGCTACGGTAGAAGAACAGAGCTGGGATCGAGCAGTACATGAAACTCGCAGCGGTGATCGCTCTTGCTCCTATCCTGTCTGAAATGTAACCGGCCATGATCCCTCCGACCACACCTCCTACATCGAACATCGTCGAAAGGTTTCCCGCGGTTTCGTCTGATAAATACTCGCCTTCTATCGCTGAAAATCAAAACATGTAATGATCAGTCACATGACCGAAACATTAAATAGTATAATGGTTTTACGTTAGTGTAGTGTCTCGTTTACAAACCTGTGTGACTAACGTAGAAAGGAAGCCAGTAAAGGAAAGTGTAAGCGACCAACTTAGCAAAGAAGAGACATAGAGCGAACGGAGCAACTCCAGGGATCCTCCACGCTTCGATGAACCCAACAGCTCGTTTCTTGTCATCGGTCTCCGAATCAGACGAGCTCAACAGCAAGGGAGCATTAATAGAGTCACCAATCTTCTCACTCGACGAATCAACATCCTCGTCACGCTCTGCTCCAACCATCTCCGGATTCACAGGCAAGAAAGCGAAGTTCACCAACCCGATCAAGGCAATAACAACACCAGGAACCACAAAAGACCATCCCCAACCATATCTCAGCATCGCAGCAGCGATCAGCGAGCCAGCGATGTTCCCGACAGAGGTATGCGCGTTCCATATCCCCATGATCAGACCCCTCTTCTTCTTGCTAAACCAGTTTCCAACCACAGCCACCACTGAAGGCCAGCCAGAGGACTGAAACAGACCAGCGAGCATTTGCATGATCAAGAAATAGTAGAAGCTGTGAACGTTCGCCCAGTAACCGACACCGAACAGGGACGTGAACAAACCGGTTCCGACCATACCAACGGTCAGGAAGATTCTCAGGTTCATCCTGTCTCCCAGATGACCAGCGAAGTACATACCGAAAGCGTAGACCGCAAGAAACGCCACGTCGATCTCCCCGAGGAGAACCGTCCCGTTGGGCCCGTTGAACGGAGCCCAACCACCGTTTTCTCCTTGTCCTTGTCCGGACGACCGAAACGAAGTGAATCTCAAGAGGAGAGAGTTGACCCCTGTGTCTGGCGACTGAGGATCTAGCGCGCTTTTGACAATGCTTGTTGTTTTTCTCGCGGCGTGGTAGCTGGCGTAGGAGAGAAACGTGACGATCAAGACTATGGCTTGGTACGCGTTGTAAGAGAGCTTTGACCCTTTGGTTCGTTCCAAGAATCGGATCCCAACTGGTTTCTTCTCCATCTCTGGCTCAGATTGCATTAGAGAACCCATGAGAAACTAATTATGTCGAATATTTACCTGTAAATAAACATATAAATAACGTCGAGACATTAGTAAAACCTCAAGGAGAAGATTCCATTTTCATATGGAATTATACTCTTTTTTTTTCTGGAATTTTTTTTCATAGAACTCTTGGCGTCACACAAGGGTTATGAATCTCTAAAACGTGTTGTAGCTAGTGACAGATCATATGATTGTAATGTATGTGTGTCTCTATAAACTCTCAAGAGGATTAACTGAAGTGAATTCTCTTTAAATTGTTTATTTATACTTAATTATTATGCTAAAATTTATCAGATTTGAGATTTGTAACCTTATTTGAATTATGGCTTCTTATTGGGTATATCTAAGGAATATTCTCGCGAAAGTTGAAAATTTCATTCAACCCATGAAACTAATTAATTAAATTAAAAATTCTCGTGAGCTTTCTATTTGTTTATATTGCCTCAAATCTCGTGAGCCTTCATGTAGATACTTAAATTTTTAATAATTATGCAACAAAAATAAAAATAATCTCATCCTTGTTGATATATTCAAACTAACATTCTTTAGGATTAATCAAGATTCGAATATAGAAAATGCTAGATAAAAGAAAACTCTTGGAGACGACCAAGAAAGAGATCTAATGATGAAGACGCACGTCTCACAGTTTTTTGAAAGGTTCATCTTCGTAATCTGTAACAATCCTAAGGAAAACTTCAAAACCAAGATTTGACTCTATGACAGAAGCATTGAAACTAAACTACAAAGTTCCAAAACAAAATAACAGTCAAGAAACATAATCTGAATTACCTTTAAAACCACCAAAGTTTCCTCCGACAAGAATTTCTCTAGCTCTCTTTAGAGTTTATAGATATGAAAATTTAAGGGTTGCTTTGAAGATGCAAAGCGACTTCGAGACGTTTGGGAGTTGCAAGCAACGGCGACGGGTTTATAGCATTCGAGCACATACACGATTGAATTAACAATTGAATTTTATTCCCGGAGATATTTGAAATGACGATCCTATCCTTCCACTACAAATAATACTTCTCGGATCAAGATTTACGAGCTTACCCTTTATAGTTGCGTCTCTAGTTGCCTAACTAGGGCCAATGAGCGGAGGTTATTTCCTGCGTGATACACCTAATGTCTCCCCGCAGTTATAAATATATACTTTTGGGGATCACATCTATCTATGCTTTTGGTAAAACTAAAGTTACTAGATTTATCTTTTTTGGACAATTTAAATTTGCTAGATTTTACATTTTATTTGTACAGTTAACTCTAGAATTATGTAAGATCATACCCTTATTATTTTTTTGTAACTTAAGATTATACCACTGTCTTTATATATCCCATTATGAAGAAAATTAAGAGTATGTAAGAGTATGTGATTTTCATTTTATCACAGGATGTTATTTTGTATCAACTATTACAATATGTTTGCTATGTTTCTTTTAATATTTTGTAGAAACTCTTACTGGGAGAAAACTAATACCGTTTCATTCTCTAACATAAAATTAAATTAACAATTTGATGTTAAAATGTAAATTAACAACTTTTAAAATTTATAGTTTGAAAATAAGATAAAAACTCAACGTTTTTAATAAAGAGATAAAACTCAAATGTTAAGTAGTGCGATATTGTAATACCTGTTGAGAAAATTTATGACGAGTTAAAATTGTATTTCTAAGATGAAAGTTGCTGAGAGTTGAGACTACTTGGTCCATTGATCAGAAAATGTGATTGATAAAAGTAACATTTTGATAAAGTAACGTTTCAGTTTAATTATGGTCTCCGTCATTATGCATTTTAATTGGACGACATCTTGCAATAAAACAAAGAGGTAACAGTTTTGCCGGCCTCTTGTCATGACGTCGTCAGAAAGGTATTTTATACGAAAAAGCATATCATTGGGCGTGTTTAACGCAAATAATCTGGTACCAATGTACTATTTATAGAATTTTAAATCTGTCTATATACAATTTAAAGAAAGAAAGATGCGTGGTCCTCTCCTCTACCTCGGCGACATCCACTACTGTACTCTATTCACGTATTTTTTATTCGTCTAATTAAATTATTATTATCTTAAAGATATTAGTGGTTAAAATTGTTTTGGGAACGTAAATGCCTACGCCAATATTAATACTTTAAAACTAGTGGTTCGGAATACACTCCCTTTTAAGAACCAGTGTTACTGGTTAAAAGTAAAATTGTTAAAACTAAAATATGGATTAACCCAATCGGAAACATTAATCCCCTTATTATTATTTTAGGAGCACTCATAGAAAATAACCTTCACTTCATGTGTGATTTACATGAGTGTCATTTTCTATGTGGCACTCTCACAATGACTCTCACCCCTTTTATAACAAAACTCTTTAGTTACTAGAAATATTACACCATGTGCCATTGGGCATTAACAATAGAAATACATCACATATTTAGTTCCAAGCGAGTTTTCTATAATACATCACATATATCCTATGTAATACTCTTTAGAACACGACATTACTGAATAAATATATGTCCTGATGGCATTTATAACATAAAATACGTCCTCATGGCGTTTACATGGTTTTTCTAACATTAATATTTTTCATGTTATATTGAGACACAACATTATAATGAGAAAGACATGTAAGTAAGAAAAACAATCTGCATATGTTCTTCTTATATGGAGACACCTCAATATACTTCCTAATGATTACATCCCAATGTTTTATGATAAGAAAGTTGATATTTTTAATAGCCAGATTTGTATGTTCATGTATATTTTGTATATTTATATTGGTTCGTTTATTTTGACGTGTATAATATATGTCATTATAAGTTCATGTATATTTTGTAAGATGCTCATTGGTTCGTTGAAGTATATTTTGACGTGTATAAAATATGTCATTGTAAATTAAGTAAAGACTCATGCAATTTTATTCAATTTAATCATATTACATGTCTTATTGGTTTGGGATGGCGACAATGGCAATGTATTTTGGTCAATTTCGGTTTCATATTTTAAAATAGGTTATAACTTTGAATCAATTTCTCACTTATGATGATTGCATTATTAACGCAGAAAAGAATATGATTAACATTACATCATAATACCTTCCTAATTTGACAGGATATTTCTAAGAGATAATTTATATGATTGGACATGATTTATGTTAAAATTTATTTTGATGGTAAATTACAAATATTTGTCTAAAATTAAGTATTATGATCTATGTTGATAGACATTTAATTTGTAAATTTATATAATTCATTCTAATTAAGTTTAAAGTTAAATATCAATTTTAATATAGACGTCCATTATTTTCGTCCTTGCATATAATACTTTCTATAACTGTTTGGAAAATTATGATGTTATACAAAATTCACAAGATAGTTTGATATATATAGTCATAACTGATAGGATCTTGACTATATATATATAATTCATACTTTTATAATATTAATGTTCTTTTCTTAATAAATGATACATGAAATTTCTTAGGGACTGAAAAATATAAATGATTCGTAATTATGTTCTTCTATAAAATATTGATACATATCATTTATTTTGGGATTGGTCAATAAAAATGTTTTATATTGTGAAAACAAAATGTCATATACAAAAAATTAAATGAAATCTTGTGTGATTGTGAAATACATTTAACAAGGTATTTCATATTAAATTTTTACAAACCTTTAACTTTAGCAACAAGAGTTTTATTGTGAAATTATCATATATGATGACAGAAATTTAATTTGAGAATTTATATAGTTATTTCCGATTAAATTTAAAGTCAAATACAAATTTTAATATGTGCTTCTTTTATTTTTCACCCCTTGCATATAATATTTTCTATATTTTTTTTGTAAATTTATGATTAGAATATTATATGAAATTAACAAGATAGTCTAATAAATATAGTCATAACGACATGGTTTTGAATATATATATGTGTGTGTGTGTGTGTGTGTGTGTGATTCATATTTTTATGAAATTAATGTTTTTATGATATACAATTGAATGATACATGAAAATTTTTAGGGACCGGAAAATATATATGATTCATAATTTTAATTGTTCTATAAATAATTTTGGTACATCCCTTATATATTATTTGAGGAGCACTAAAAATAAATAATCTTCAATTGATGTGTGTTTTACATGAGTGCTATTTCTTATGTGACAGCCTTACAAGCACTCTCACATCTTTTTAAAAAAACCTTAGTCTACTAGAATTATTACATCAAGTGCCATTGGTCATTACCATATAAATGTGTATGATTTATGTTTGCGCATTATTAGCTTCTGAGAATGGGTTACGGTTTAATGCTTTGTTGTTATTATATTTCTATACTTACAAAGATAATTATATATGAGATACGATTTTATGAGTGTCCACATATAAATTGTAACAATTTATACACTATACCCTAGATCAAAAACATTTGTTCTAGACATACCCAGTCCTATGTAATATCTTTTTAAAAATATTTTTTTACATGTATTATTATAATATAGCATTATATATAGTTATTATTATATATAAAAATGCAAACTAAGTAGAATGTATAACTATAGTATATACCAATTTTATGTCTAATATAATGGTATCACAATGGTCTCTCAAATATAAAATATTGTTTTGGTTTTTATAAGTATTATTAATCATATGGACTCTTATATATAATTAGACATCATATATATAAATGCAAACTAAGTATAATGTATAAAAAATTAATGTCTAAATATAATAGCATCATGATTTTCCCTCAAATAGAAAATATTGTTTTAATTTTTACAAGTATTATTAATCATAAAACATTTTATATATAGTTAGAAAATATATATATATATAAACTATATTTGAAAAACCTATAAAATTTGAACTTGATCCTAATCAATATTGAAAAATGTTATTTGCTAAAAAAAATAATCACACGGATTTTAAAAGGAAACTTATAATAAATTAGATATATTTTACATTTACGATTTTGATAACATGTAATTATTTTAGAATCTCTAATAATGAGTCAGTAATCTGCTATATATAAAATTGATAAATATTAAGGACTTGATTATAGGGACTCGATTGTGTTAATAATTAAGACTTGATTATGGTTATTAATTTTTTTCCACATAATTGATTGTTGTATATAAGGAAGTTAAGCTATATAAATTTGAAATTACTGTAATCAAATCCTAATTGTGCGTCTTCCAAATGATTCTTTCAATTTCGTAATATATATGGAAGTTTGATTATTTTGACTACAAAATCGAGGTTAGTTTTAGTATATAAATGGAGCGAGTTTTAGTATGTCATCTTAATATAAATATATGTTCTCTATAATTCATTGACTCATTACACCTTTCTTCTCGACTCTTATTTTTGTTTTATCTTATAGTTTTCGACTCTTATTTTTGTTTTATCTTATAGTTATAAGTTATTTTATATGTGGACAAATATTTTATCATCTATTTCATTTTTACTTCATAGTTTATTTTATATTAGTATTTGTTTACTATTACTGATTCACTTCCACAAATTATATTTCAATTAAACAAATAAATACACAAGTTTAAAAATTTGTGGTCGAAAATTTATTTATATTGACATACTCAATTTCTTTTAAACCCTTAGTTTATAACATATGGTATTTCTTTCTAATTTTTACCATTATAATGTCTATTAATTTAAAGTGTTAATCTTTTTAAATCTACTCATCCCGTGCAGGGCACGGGTTATTACCTAGTCATATATATAATGAGACACTTTCCTTTCTTTTCGAAGTGTTCACATCAAATTTTAATAAATGTTTGTGGGATTTTATATTTTTGTTTTAACATAGTATGTATTCATATGAATATCACTAAATATCATTTATTGTAGTGGTTTATGTACTATTAAAGAAATTCACAATCCGGGTTCGAATAGAGAACATGTGTGTTTTATATTTTTTATGATTAAATTTAATGAAAGGCAATTATGATTTTTACAAGTAATTTTTCTCTTTAGACTTTTGACTTTCTGCAATATTGACTCTGACAGCTCAAGAGTTTTACATCAGTTTCTTCGTTTATTGTCATTTTCATGAAAACTTCATAAATTTTCAAATATACTACTCGATTATAGGATGAAATGAGTGAATATTAAGTTTTTAAGAATTTCGATTTTTGGACTGAATCAGTTTAAATCGTCATCATTGGTGTCCAAATTACGTTTTTCCGGTGATTTTACGGTTTTCGGCTGTGAGTTTTCGAACGTAATTATGTAATGAACTAATGATTGTTGGGTCATTTTAAATTAACTTGCGGCCTATGACACTGGGTTTCTACATAACTTTTAAAAGGTGAGACTGATGCGTCAAACATACCCAAAAAGCTTCTTAATCGTCTATTCTTTTACATTGTCTCTGAATATGGCTTAAGATTCTCCCACTTTGTCGCTTAACTCTCACTTCCAGTGATCAACCCTTACACTCTAAACCGCTCTATTCAGTGTCACATATCATTGAAACTCTTTAAATTGATATAATTTCATAGTCCTACTGAAAACTTGATTAGTATTACTTTTATATGTTCTTTGTTCTACTTTCTGAAGTTGTCCGCTGAGACCTGTACGCCATAGAGAGATTTACTAATTTCTCATACTTCAAATTTGAATTAGAACACACTGGTAGTTTCAAGGAGGAGGCGAACAAAATTGTTTACACTGCTGATAACTACAGAAAAACCCAATGAAAAAGAAACACAGCTTTTTGGACGGACCGAGAGAGTTCGCATAGATCTGAGAGGAGCTCATAGAGATTCATTTTTTATTTCTGTTAAAAAATTTCGCCTAGACTTTATTTCTGGATATGTATATATTATTGCTCTATTGTGTGGGGTTTCTAAATTGGGATAGATTGTCATTTTTTTATATTTACACAGCTTGCAGATTTACTGGATAACTAATGAGAATGTCAATTAGTCAGCATATCAGATGTTGAATCTCAGTGGATATATGGTCTATCTGACATGTTCTTGGAAAAAAAGTTACTAGATATCAAATTCATGAACACAAATCGAAATTTTTTTATACATTCACGACTCCGCGTTTGTGCGGAGCTATATCCCTAGTTTGTTTATCGGCCCTTCAAGAGTTCAAATCTGTTGATGTTTTTATTGTAAACTTGTTTCCCTTTTTTTTGAGGAACGGAAATATTTTTTTTGTCGACAAAAGAAAGTTAAAATTTAAGCTTTTAAAAAAAGTTATAATATTTAATATTAACATATACACACACGTCTTTTGACTGGGTTTCCAAATGCTTAACAAAAAAAGTTAAAATATTTAATATTAACAAAAAAAAATTAACAAAAAATCTAAAATAGTCTATACGTGAAAAACAAGTTTAAACAATTTATGAAAGTTTACAAACATGTTACTTTCGCAACGGATTGTTCTCAATTGGTGAAGATGGTTTCGGAATCAGAAGAATTGCCGGCGTTTGCAACCTACTTAGAAGACAACAAGAGTCTCAAGAAGAGTTTTCACAGCTTGAAAATTATTCATATATCACGGACGCAATACAAAAAGGCGGATAGCTTAGCACGCGGTGTGAGGCAACAGACGTCGTTTACCATCCATATGGATACAGAGCAACCAGTTTGATTTATAAAGTCAACATGAGTCTGTAATATTGTCGACAAAAAAAATAAATAAATATGTAATATTAACATATATTGCTGATATATACACGTCTTTTGACTGTGTTTCCAAATGCTATTTTTAATTGATTTGTGAGTAGACACTTGGGTAGTTCCAACTGAGGAATGAGGACGTTAACTCCAAAAGAAATTAACGAGTATACCATTTTTTAAGCAGTTCTTGGTTGCATATGAAGCATGATCGCAAAACAAAAAAAAAAACTCCGATTAAACTCAAATTCGCTTTTACTCATACAAAGAATGATAAGCAATAATAACACACAGATATGTTAATCAAGAATATCACATTAAAATGTGATAATGATGAACACACTGGGCGGAGGCAGAGAAAATTTTTGTTGGGGTCATAAGTAAAATTGTTCAGTGAATTATGAGTATATTTGCTAAAAACAATGGAGAATATTGAACTTATACAACGTTTTACGTTAAATTTTGAAAAGTTGTTGGGGTCAATGCTCCCCTCTCACACAACTGGAGCACACGCGATGACAAAAAATGGCTCTCAAGAAAAAATGAATACAACTACTGTAATTTATAATTATTTTCAGCTTACTATTAATATAAATTAGTGATTTTATAAATAATTTATTTATGTTAAATATTTTAGGTTAAATATGTGTAATTTAATACTAATATAAATACATTTTAATCATTTTGTTTGATTTCTGTAAGAATTGTCAAAATGAATTTTTTTGTAACCAGAGTAGTAAATATGAAAAGCAAAACATTGATTAGCTAGCTAAACGTTGTATATAATACTCACATAAAAAAATTAGTTGAATCATGTTTAGTCACAAGACTCGCAACTGATGAATCTTTTCTATAACGAAAGGTTAAGAAAGCGCCTAGAGAAGTATAACGAACCCGAATATATTGTTCGTCGTCACCGACTAGCGTTTCCCTCCTTGGTTATGTCGATACGCAAGTTCTATTACTATATTCAAAATCAAACCAGTATTGAAATTGTGACGATAAATTAGTTACGTTTAATTTATGATACAAGTAACAACGCGCATGTACATATTCATACGAAATGTGTTATGTGCACGTATCATATCTGATTTTAGTATCATATTATAGTGTTGCAAATTTTTAAACTTATCTATATAAAATTTTACACTATTTGTAGAATTTTAAACCTAAATCAAATTTCTTTGTGCATAACTATACGACTCATCAAAATTATTTCAGGCGATCAATAATGATTTATTATCTACCAATTACCGTATATTAGGGTGCCAATCTTAATCAAGCATTTAGAATACTGATAAAAGATAAAATATAAATATTATCAAGAAGTATTACATTGGGTCATATATGTCAGTTGTTTAAAAAAAAATTGGAAGTAGTCTTTAATGTTGCTAATTATTTTCTTCAAAAGATCACAGTTAGGAATTAAAATGTCAAACAAACAGATAGACAGTGGAAAAGATTGATACGTATCGTCAAGGTATTAACTATCGTTGATAATGACCATATAATCACCACTGAGATATCTTATATCCTAAAATCGTGTATGCATGTTGACTTTTTTTGGGTAAAATGTTAAGAAAGCATGCACTATCTACGTTCACTGTATATATATCATTTACTAAGTGAATTATGTAGTCAAAGTTATTTTAATGATATATCTGCTTTGAAAATTTTAAACTATTTTTACATCTATTCTATAAAGTATATAGTTTAACTCAAATGATATTAAAGTTTATATATACATCTAAATCTCTATTAAATATTTTTTACTCATAGTTTTAATATCATTTATTCATTTATATCTTTTTAGAGAAACCATTTATATTTTGTTATAACAAAAATACATAATTGATCATAAAATTCTCAGTGTAAGATTTTTCACAGTTTTAATAATTTATGGTCGATTTTAAAAATTCAAAAATAACATATTATATGGTTAAATGTAATTTTTAATTTTTTTAATAATATAAAGTAAAAAAAAATGATAAAAGACGTACAATTTTTATCAAATATTGAGTATTCAAAATTATTAATAGTTTTATAAATGTTGATTAATTATATTTGTTATTAAATTTTTATCATATATTTATTATTAAAATTTTCAATTGTCATATATATTTTAATTGTATTTGGTGAATTTGCTGTTTTTATTTTAAAAATAATAAAGACTTTTTTTTGTAGATTATTAAATAATTAATAGTTAGTTTAATGAAAGATATAGTATATGTTTATATGTACTAACTTGTTTTAAAGATTTTAAGAGGGGTGTATTCAATCTAAACATTTCTGATTTGATTTTAAGTGATTTTAAAATGATTTAATATGAATTAGAAAGTTTAAAATATTTTTTTTGTTAACGTACTCTAGAATATCATTTAAAATTTTGATTTTTTAACTAAGAAACTCCAGCGAATAATTTTTTAATCTAAATACTACAAATTCATTTGAAAATTTCAAAACTTTACTATTTTAAATAACAATGACTTTTAGAATCTTTTTGAAATATTAAGTTCAATAACAATAAATTTTAATTGAGTTTTTTAAATAACAATATTTTTTTCATGTTATTATAAATCATCTTAAACTCTTAATGAATATATATTTAAAGAATTATTTTAATGATGATATATGACATAACACATATTATAAATAATGCATACTTGATTTATTAAATTTCTTTCATTTATCAATTTTAGTTCCGTAATTTTTATAGTTACTTTTGAACATGGATATGGTGGGATACTGGGCTATGATGTCTGATGATATTGTGATGTTATATGATAAGAGGTGCAAAACGCCACATGCCACGCCGTTCTCCAACTGTGAGTCTGTGACGACTCTCAGCTCCCAAGTCTCTCGAGTCACACATAGCGACGCAAAAGGGCATTTTCGTTAAACTGCGACGAAATTTCAGTGGGCCCAGTCACAGTGCCTCAGCGATTTCGAAATTATGATCAGGGCACTTTCGTAATTTAGGAGACCTCGCGGTATTGAGAGGAAAATGGCATATTCGCATATACCGAGGAATGATACTTGACGTGCAGTGGATATCCTCTCAACTTGTCAGGACCCACACAGATGCCACATATACAGTACGGAATCTTCTGACGTGGTAAGAAGGTTGGATGTAAGATGTTGTTTCACCGAAACCTATGATGACGTGGTGAGCAACTTGTGTCTGAAATGAATGCTAGCCTTGAGTTCGAACGATGTGGTCTTTAATCGATTAGTATAATTGGTTTAGTGATGTACATTAGACACGAGCTTCCGCTTAAACTAATAACAAATCTTACTTAGGTCATATATAGGGTCTACCTTGCAATACAGCAACGCCAGGCGAATTCAATTGCCAAGAAGTTAGAAATACTAGAATATAGGCTCTCCGTTTTATAATGTAATTTTTTTTTTTTTTGTAATAATTTATAATGTAATTTTTAAAAGAAAATTTGAGGTTCTAAATACAAAATGTTTTAAAACCAATACTTTAATTTTGTTAAAAAAAGTATTTGATCAGTAATATTCTACTATGTTATTTATGTCTGGTTTACTCATTTTAAATATTNTAGATTAATAATATCTTTCTAAAGTATTTTTTAATCTTTGTGTGTTTTAAGCAAACCATCTTATATTATAAAAAGAAGGATGATATCATTTATAACCTTAATGAAATAACTATACTATTTATGTATTATATAGCTTAAAAGGAATTATACATATATTGTATAACTTAATGATTATCTAGAGAACTGTTAGTTTTATAATTTACTTCAGTTTGTCTATTTGCTTCACTCTGATCATGTATACCATAATAGTATTATGGTATTTTAGTTGAGTGCAGTTGGCATAACCTCAACGGAAAATCACACCCAAGACTAAATAACACATACCTAAAGTATTGAAACTATATGAAACGAAAACTTCTAATAATTCATCATTCATTATTGTCAATGAAATTATCTTCCTTATTGTCGTAAACGAGTATATATAAAATTTATATGTAAATAAATATTATAATTTTATATTGAAATTTTAAATTTATTTATTAGATATTTATTACATTAAATTATTTCTAAAATATTTTAATATGTAAGTGATTTAAAAATTTCAATACAGTGATAAATAAAAATATGAATTTATATATATATATTTTGATGATTTTTTCATATATAAATGATTTGATGCTTGATTTAAACTTTTTAAAACACCAATAATAATTTAATATACTTATTTTAAATTAATATAATATACAATAATGAATATATGTTTTGGGGAAAATAACTAATAGTATTTAAAATATGATATTTTTGAAAAATATCTTTTGATTAGATTTTAATATAATATTTCATAGGGCTATAATTTTAAAATATTTTCTATTTATGGTTTGAGTTACTGTTTTCCGTGATATATAATGTGAACTTGAGTTGGTAATGCGTGAGTGTGAGTTATACAATTTTATGTGCATTTAGAAAAAAAAGAATAGTTAACAGTCACTTTACTTAAGTCTAATGTTTAAACACCATAAATTACATATAACTATTAATTTATAAGAATCATTATATATAACTTAATGATTTTGGTACATTATATAAATGGACGGCTCATGGTTTATAAGGGTTTTTGGGCAAAAAAAATTTAGACTCTTTAATAGTTAAAAATAAAAATTTAGCATGATTTAAAAAAAAGTATTATTTAAAATATTATTAAATTCAGATATGAAAACAGTTAAAACAAAAATACATGTAGATTTATTTTTGTTCTTAATAAAATTTTGTTTTTTCTTTAAAAAATAATTTTCTAAAAAGTTGAACTTTAATATTATAGGTCCAGGGCAGTCACACTGCTTGCCTTGTGGTTGAGCCGCACTGAGTATATATATATATATATATATATATATGCATGTTGAAAAGAAAAGGAAAAACGAAATTTAGGCTACTGAGAAACCGGGAGCTTGTAAAAGCCATGCAAATACAAACCTTCGCTATCGAACAATTTTTTTTTTGTTATCGAACAATTTCTTACTGAACTTTTCAACAGATCATGATCATATTTGAAATAATCAAGCTTTTATCTAAAAATAACCATCGTTAACAAGCTGACGTTTTAACGTATTTATTTCTCTACGGAAAGAAAAACTAATAGTTAGTTTACGTCTCATTCTCTTTTATTCAGAATCTTGCTAAAATCCTAGCGATCCATATATATATAGGGAAAATCGCATTTTAAACACTGAGAGTGTCACTTTCTATCACTTTAAACACTGAAATTTTTTTGCTAACAGTTTAAATCTCCAAAGTGACATTTTTAGCATAACAAACATCCAACTACGTTTTCCTGTTCACATGTGACCGGTTTTACATGTTAAAATATTAATAAAAATAATAAAATTAATAAAAAATAACCAAAATACATAAAAACTCGAAAAAATAGAAAAATTGTAAAAATTTCAAAACAAAGTTCAAAAATATGTAAAAGTTCAAAACTATAAAAATTTGAATTTAAATTTTAAAAATAAAATAAATATGAAATATTCTAAACATTTAAAAATAAGATCTAAAATATAAAAATATCAAATTTAAAAACTAAAGTAAAATTTTAAAAACTTTAAAAATTATAAAATTCAAAAATAAGATATAAAATTTTATATTTAAACTTAAAAACTAAAATTTTAAATATCTAACTGAAAAATTAATAAAAATACATAAACATCTGAATAAAATTGGAAAACTGCAAGATTCAAAAAACAATTCATAAAAAATCAAAAAGTTCAAAAATATAAACTTTCACCTTTTGAATGCTTCAAATTTGAAATTTTATATTTATATTTTATATTCTAGAACTTTTTGATTTTTTACGTTTAATATTTAGAATTTAAAATGTGATTTTCCTGTTAAATATTTAGAATTCTTAAAGTTTTTAAAATTTTACTTTAGTTTTTAAATTTGATATTTTTTTTTCATTTTAGATCTTATTTAAGAATTTTTAATATTTTATTTTATTTTTAAATTTGAATTTTTATTTATATATTTTTGAACTTTTACATTTTGAACTTTGTTTTGAAAGTTTTACAATTTTCCCAATTTTATTCGAATTTTTGTGTATTTGTATTTTTTTTTTAGAAAATATTATTTTTATTAAATTTTTACCTGTAGAACCGGTCACACACTAAAAAAAACGTAATTGGGGGTTTGTTATGCTAAAAATGTCACTTTGGAGGTTTAAAGTGCTAGCCAAAAAACTTCAGTGTTTAAAGTGCTAGAAAGTGACACTCTCAGTGTTTAAAATGCGATTTCCCTATATATATATGGCTGTGACTTCATTATTTATACGTTACTCCTTTCAATATTTCATGACCACACAAAATATTTCTTTTAAAGATGTTCATAAGAAACAAAATAGAATAAACGATGCACATCACAAACTTCTACGTGGATTGTGACCAAGACAAATGACTGTATAGAGAAGTCAGCTATTATGTAATAAACTTTATATTTCCACGGCTGATATTTGATATGACTATATTATTTTACATATCTAAAACACACTTATACAAAAAATTGATTTTTTTAAAGAAGAACATAGATTTTGGTCTGAAGAATACAAAATACCAATTTTAGACCAGTCTTTGGGGGTGTATTCAACTGTGAGTTTTAGGTAATTTGTATTAAAATGACAAATTCACTATTATTTAAACATGAATTTTAAAAACTCATTTAGAGTCCACTGTTATTGAACTTGACATTTCGTAAAGTACTCTGAAATTCACTGTTATTAAAAATATTTTAAGTTTTGGAGTTTTAAAGTTATTAGGTGATTTTAGGGTGTTTGAGTGGAGTTTCTTAATTAAAAAAAATTAAAACACAAATCTCATGATTTTAGGTGATATTCTAAAGTGATTTAACAAAAATCACTAAAATCTCTCCAACTTATTGGAATCATATAAAAGTCCACTAAAAATCAAATCACCTTAAATGTTAATTTGAATACATCTCCTTTAAGTATTTCCAACAGTGCCAAAAAATTGGTGAATTTCTTGTCACTAACATAACGATGACTAAATTGATAACCAGGTCCAAGTTACCATAATATGTAGTTAATTTGATTTTGTTGTTCTTAAATTTTAAATTTGTTCTATTTATTGTATTCGTTGTCCTTAAGGTGCCACCATCGCAAGTACTATAAATGAAAGTTTTTTTTTGCTATGAAAGCAAAATTTCAAGCTGATAAGAAAACTAGAAGATTAAAATTAGCACAATTAAAATATGGGTAGAAGTAAATCAGCTATATTTACAAACTCTTAACTGAATTACTTATTTTAGAACTGTATCTGTAACTTTGTGGATAAACACTGTTGGCCGACATGGTAGGATATCGAACATACAAGAAGAATGCGAAGCAGCACCAATAATGAACTGAATGTTTTTTGTTTTGTTTTTTCCGAGATGTGAACTGCTTATATTGTTGGAAGACCCGTTTCCAAAATACAGAAACAACCGAAGAACGCGTATGCAACTTTTGTTGGCTTCATATGGAAAACATTGATCATTGAAACGAAGAAACCATAAGAAGTATTTATTCTATCCATCTTCGATTATTAACTTGATGTGTCTATAGGCTTTAAAAAAACTTTGGTGTGTCCTAAAGTGACACATGGATAAGGTACAAATTAAATTGCCTCTTGTTGTTTTATGAAGAACGAATGGTTTTGATTTTCCTCTCTATCAAACTCTTTTTGTTTGTTTCAAAACGCCAAAGTCTAGGCATCCAAGAGTTTCGAACACGGTACACGTATGATGTGATATGCCTTTCACCGCAGTAAATCGCTGGATTAACTGGCCGGTTACAAGGATAAAGGGTCTGATATAGTGCAAAACAAACATATATCTAGTGTGTTGTAACTTGTAAACACTAACTGAGGTATAATCATTTAAAAGACTATGTTTACATGTTTAGCAAATCCTTTTAACAACATATTTGTCAAGAAAATAGCATTCAAAAAGAAAGATCCGTAGAATAGCATTTATTAATCAATAAAAACACTAAATTACCATACACTCTAAACTCTAAATTTTAATCACACCCTTTAAATACTACATTCTAAACTCAAATGTTAAAATATCTATTTATTTTTTATTTTTAATAAATGCTATTTTGGGAGTTTTGATTTATTTTGAATAAAAACTTCATTTAGTGCTATTAAAAAGTATTTCTCAACTATATATGCTTGCATATATACTTTAAATTATTTATTTGTTGATAAAGATACTGAAATGCTGTTTTTATATAAACATAGAGTGTAACTGGTGACAAATAAAAAGAATATATAGAATGATAGGAATTGTTTTTTACGGAATTTAATGGAATGGAATTGACATTCCATTTGTTCAAGAACATTTGTGCTTTGGAATGATTTTTCAAATGAAAGTTATTTTTTTTTTCTGAAATAATATGGAATGTTGTCGAATGCAATGGAATACTCTTTCTATTTTTCATTTGTGACTGGTGAATAATATTTGGAATAAATATGAATTAAACATTCCGGAGGTTTTTGTTCCAAAAAAGTACATTCCAGTTGCAACCATAATATTTTACAAAGAAACAAAAATGAGAAAACAAAATATCTATGTTCAAAGTTTAGATAAAAACTTTTAGTTAAAAAAACAGTTTAGATAAAAACTTAATCTACCGTTTCTACATCGTCGAAACTAGGCAAGTCCCATTTATATGTAAGGCAGACTATAATTGTAGAAATATTATACAAGTCTTTTTTTTTTCTTTTTGAATTATACAAGAGTATTCTGACCCTCTACAGAAGTGAGTACAGACTAGCCACATGTTTACAGCTTACATTATCGGTCCATGTGTCGGTCCACTGTTCCTGACGATGTTGTAATGTTAATTCTCCAGTGGCCAGCGAGATTCGAATCCGGATCCGTATTGAAGCCGAATCTCCCTCAAGTACTACTAGGCCGTCTTCCGTAGAACTATATATTGCAATGCTATGCATGTGGTGTCAGTGTTGCACTTTTTCCATCCATGATCCCTTCACTTAATCTTCATTCAATTTGTAGCCAGTTGATCAGTAGATCGATTTCTTGTCAAGTTAGTGGGTTACTATAGTTCCCTTTGGTGAATCTTATGCAAAATGTTAACTAGGCGCTGCGACTAAAAATCATATCTTTCTTTATTTTACAGTCTTCATATAATCCATATCGATAGTTATCGAGTATAGGTTCTTCTATCTATAAAAAGGCTACCTTACGTTAAATTACAGATGCGATCATGACCCGCGAATTTCGAAAATACGTCTTCGTGTAAACAATTAAGCGTTAATATAGTGACTATAAGCATTAGATATCTATGTCTTATATATGCATATAAGCATAACATTTCTATTCACACACTCAAAGAGTGTTTCGAGGTCCAAGTATGATCTGGCCATCTGTTTTCAGTTTGAGCTAAAGCCCAAGCTCCAGCTGAAAAGGAAGCCCATTTATATAAACAATCGCACTTGTCTATCCTCTACCTCTAGTGATGTGCTCATGTGCATACACATTCTCCAAGACTCCACGGCTCAATCCAATTTGCAAAAGAGACAATTATCTTCAAAGTTCGAACCGAAAATAAATTGAAAGATAAGATTGTAAAATAAATAAATAAAACAGAGAATATTGTCAAAGTTTCTTCCACATATATTTAAGACAATGTTTTCTTTATCCCAAGCTCTGTATCAAACATGAGACAGAAAGAGCAAGTTGAGTAACCACCACAAAGCCATCATCTTCAACTCAAAACTAAAAACAAACAAAAGACAAGAGTAACTAGAGCAACAAACCTCACTTGTGGCTCAAATCTTATTCTTCATCATCTCTATAACTCCATCTTTTATTTTTCTCCCTCTCTCTCCCTCTCCTTCCGTCTCCGTAAGAAATGTCTTTGGACACGGTGGACAAGCTGGTGGTCTTCTTGGCTAAGAGAGATGGAATAGACAAGCTTGTGAAAACATTCCAATACGTCGCTAAGCTCGCCTGCTGGCACGTTGAAGCCACACGACCCGAGACGGCCGAGAGGTTCAAGAAATGGGAGGTCGCTTCCGGTCTCAGCCGCAAAGCCTTCAGGTCCCCCCCACACCCGACTCTAGTTACCTTATCTACATAATGGCATAATCGTAAATATAGTGATGTTTGCTTTAGATAGCTTCTTAATGAACATCATCGTATCTCATCTAGCAAATTTTAATAGTCGTCACTCGTCACTAGTAGTAGCCTAGTAGGATTCATATTATTATATACTAATCATACACTTTTTATTACTTGAAACTTGATTATAATTTAATAGATATATATTTAACAATAGTGATCGTTGTTAACTAATGGTTGAATCATGCGAGCAGGACCGGGAGGTCTCTCACGGGTTTCAATGCCTTGAGACGAAACCCTGGTGCAACCCCTGCGATCCGTTTCTTGGCGGTCCTAGCCAATTCAGGAGAGATGGTTTACTTCTTCTTCGATCATTTCCTTTGGCTATCAAGAATCGGTGCACTAGACCCCAAGATCGCCAAGAAAATGAGTTTCATCTCGGCTTTTGGTGAATCTTTTGGTTACGTTTTCTTTATCATCATCGATTGCATTTTCATAAGGCAGAGACTCACATCCTTGAAAAGACTCAAGACCAACGATGAACCGAAAGAAGAAACCAGCGGGAAAATTAGCGAGATTCAGGGAGATATTGTGATGAGAATGATGGGAATTTCAGCTAACGTTGCGGATTTGATTATCGCATTGGCGGAAATTCAACCGAACCCATTTTGTAACAACACGGTTACACTCGGTATAAGCGGTTTAGTTTCGGCTTGGGCTGGTTGGTATAGGAATTGGCCATCGTGAGAGTGAGATACTGAGATCAAATGAACGTATCTATATGTATGTTGTAAGTGTAGCCAATGCGTAACTCACTTGAATATATATGCACACTTCTATTTTGTATTGTTAAAGGGTCAAACTGAAACAAAACAAAATTAAGGGTAGTAAAAAGCATAATTAACCTACGTGTGGCATTTTTAAAATTCATAAATCTTGATAACTGTAAATAACTTCCCCCACTCTCACATTCGCCAGTAGGAAAACACGTTTGTAATGGGACGGTTAAATATGAATTGTAAATAAAATTACCGTTCTCTTAATATTTATAGGTTTGGGTTTACAACATTCACTTAACAAAGAAACAGAGAGCAAGTAAGAAAACTATTGAAAGAAATTAATGAGAAGAATGATTCCAACAACGTTTTCAAGTAAGTTTCAAGGAGCAGTGAGTATGAATGCGTTGAGATGTTACGTTTCTGAGTTCATCTCAACCTTCTTCTTCGTCCTCGCTGCCGTTGGATCTGTCATGGCTTCAAGTAAATTCACTCTTTCTCTAAACAAAATCATCTGAACGTTTTGATCTTTCTCTTTTTTTTGTTTTGTTTCGTTAAGAAGATGTTTTTTAAAAAAAATTGTGTTTACTAAGGGAAACTGACGGCGGGTGATGTTACGGGTCCGTTTACTGTATTAATACCGGCGATTGCAAACGCGTTTGCATTATCATCTTCAGTTTACATCTCTTGGAACGTCTCAGGCGGCCATGTGAATCCAGCGGTTACGTTTGGAATGGCGGTTGCTGGTCGGATCAGCGTTCCAACCGCTTTGTTCTACTGGACATCACAGATGATTGCCTCTGTTATGGCTTGCCTTGTCCTTAAAGTAACCGTAGTTGAACAGGTAATCAACATTTTCCCTGACACACACAACTAGTTTTGTCTTCTATTTCGTGTGTTTATAATGATCTCTGTTTTGACTTGTTCAGCACGTACCGATCTATAAGATTGCCGGAGAAATGACGGGGTTTGGAGCATCGGTTCTCGAGGGTGTTCTATCGTTCATCCTTGTCTACACCGTGTTCACGGCTAACGACCCGAGACGTGGCCTACCTTTATCAGGGGGACCTATATTCATAGGGTTTGTTGCGGGAGCCAATGTTTTAGCCGCTGGTCCGTTCTCTGGTGGAGCCATGAATCCCGCATGTGCCTTTGGGTCGGCTATGATCTACGGAAGCTTCAAGAACCAGGCCGTCTACTGGGTCGGGCCTTTACTTGGAGGAGCCACCGCTGCGCTAGTGTATGACAACATGGTTTTGGTTCCTGCAGCTGAAGATGACCGTGGTTCATCCACCGGAGATGCCACTGGAGTGTGATGACTTATGCATGTTTTATATATTTCTATGTTATTTTAATTTTCTAGTTCATGAAATGTTGTTGACTCTGATGTTTATTTTCTAGAATATTAATTTAGTAAATTTTCATTACAAACAATTTGCTAATTTTACCACTCTTGTTACATATATTATATTATATAACTCTGGTTGGTTTTTTGTAAGCTAAACAAAATTTTCAGAAGTACCATTTGGGTCTGAGCTCTTCTTCCTTGTCGGACAAGTCACGGTACTGATACCATTCAGCGCCAGAAGTGCCAATGGGTAGTGTTGGTCTGATGAACACTTCAACTGGTTTTGGCACACTCACACAAACACGTATCTCATGCTCTGCTTCTTCGAGATCTCTCGGCTCAGAGTCTTTCGATCTGCGGATTGGTTCGATTGAAATCCATCCTAACCCGGAAATGGCCACATCACTAGCCGGTCTGTTAAACAAAGTGTGTTAACGTTAGGTAAAGGTGAAGAGCATTCATTTAAACAAAATAGATAGAGGATTATATTCACCTTTTTGGATCGTTAAATTCAATACGGAGTAAACGGTGGGATTGCAACCCTTTCCACTCCTGTATCTGATCTTTCCCTGATGGAGGTGTGAGCAGCACGCCCACTTCTTTCTGCAGAAAACCAAGTAAATGGTCAAAACTTGTAATGAAGTTTGATACTGATGGTGTAAAGAAACTTTTACCTGGTAAAACTCGGTTGCTGTTTTGGTTGGTACTACATGAATCTCAAGAGCCTTTGGTCCATAGAATGTGAAACGTGTTTCTGGTAGGGCCTGCAAATAGGTCAAAGATAATATCAAGTCACAAACATAATTTTAGCATTCTGATAAAATATTGTTTTTTACCTTCAAGATGTCAATCCTGACGAGACCTCCCCAAAAGAATGTATAGCCGTTTAAGCTCTCACCCTCGGGACTACTTGATGATTGAGTTGGCAATGTTGAAATCTGCAAGGAACAAAGCAACATATAAAATCATCATTCTGATGCTACGATGATAGATAGTGTCTATATACCAGGCTTTAAAAAGTGCTAGACTTACATCGAAAGACTGGCCCCTGAGCCGATTTTGAGGAGCAAGGGCGGGTAAATCATCTGAATGAACCACAGCTGCTTGCCTGTGGTGTAGGTGCACACCCGGTGTGTCATACAGCTTCTGTGGTGATAAGGTAGTTTCTTTTAGCAGCATGTTCACTGATGGTAAATATTCAAAAAGTTACAGAATATGAAGATGGCTTCAGTTTATACCTCTCCTCCGAGGAAGGCGTTGATCTGAATAGGACCCAAGGTTGTTCCAGGGACAGCTGACTGAATTGGTTTGTACTTTTGTGCCACTGCTGCAACAGGGTCCCTTTCGGCCATTGTTTCTGCATAGTGAAGTACATACAAATCATTTAATCTATACAGAATATACAACCTAAATTATAGAGAAATTAGACTAAAGCAGCACCCAGACACAAAGGAGTACTCAAGCAGTTACAAAAGTGGCATAAACACAATAGAGGTTAAAGGACTTACTCAGCAAAGCATTGATGAATGCTGACTTCCCTACGTTGGCTGCACCCTGTGAAACCATGAAGAAATGATGAATTGGAGGATCGTATAGAACAGTGTAGTCTAATGTCGTGAAAGAAAATCAAACAGGAGGTAAGCACTCTCTCTCTCTCTCATTTAAGATACATTAAACTACTATGTTAAAGTAAGAACTTGGGCAGCCAGCTCTAGATTTTGCAAACTAAAACTCATTATCTAGTTAATCATAAAAGAAACAGAGAATGCACATACCAGAATGTAGACATCTCGTCCCTGAAACACAAAAACAGAGATGGAGAGGTTAGCGTTACAGAAGATAAAATGAATTGTTCAATATTCAGCCAAAAACACCATTTCAAGTCATTTGTATTTCCTAAAAGAAAATCTTATGCACTAGTGTAAAAGCAACTTGAAGGAGTATAAGTATATAGCATACGCTACCTTTTTCTCCTTCTGGATTTCAGACGCAACTCCACTAACTCCATCCAGAGACTTGGAACTAGTGAGATGGACACTCAATACACTGTCAAACTCATATCAGTCTAAATCAGACACTAGCTGCAAAAAAACATTAACAAACCTAGTAGACAATTACTTGGCTACCTACTTTAGCTTTTTCTTCGTGGTCACTTCCACAACCCAATCACCAATACAATCCATATCTGTTCCTTTCGGAAGAAGATCAATCTAACAAAACACAGTCATTCATCAGAGAGAATCTATAACAGGATTGAAAAGAAGTAGCCAGGGGTTGTACCTTAGTTACAACTAGTATGATGGGATTAGCACCAACCAAATCACGAACACGAGCTAAAAAACTACCATTAAAATCCACAACGTCGACCAACTTAACAATCAAAGCCTTCTCATGCCTCAAATGAGAAAGCTTCTCCCTAAGCTCATCCGCCGAAACAAACTGCTTCCCGCCAGCATACCCTCCGTTACCACCAACAGCCGTAATCATATGTCCGTGAGACAAAAGCTGACACCTTCCGCATATCACCGTTCTCAGCTGGTGATGTTTCTTCTTCTGCAGTAACAAAGATTCAAACTTTATTACACTCTCCACTTCGAAACAAGTAANTGTACCTTAGTTACAACTAGTATGATGGGATTAGCACCAACCAAATCACGAACACGAGCTAAGAAACTACCATTGAAATCCACAACGTCGACCAACTTAACAATCAAAGCCTTCTCATGCCTCAAATGAGAAAGCTTCTCCCTGAGCTCATCAGCCGAAACGAACTGCTTCCCGCCAGCATACCCTCCGTTACCACCAACAGCTGTAATCATATGTCCGTGAGACAAAAGCTGACACCTTCCACATATCACCGTTCTCAGCTGGTGATGTTTCTTCTTCTGTAGTAGTAACAAAGATTCAAACTTTATTACATTTTCCACTTCAAAACAAGTAAGTAAACAAACCCATATTCTCATTACCAAATCGTAAGTGACGAGATCGACGAATCCGGGAGAATCGACGTCGGAAGTCTGTAACGGAGCTCCGCAGCCGTAGCAGCACGAGACGGATGTGTCCACGACGGCTTTGCGTATATTCTCTTCCTTTTTCTTCTTCTTCTTCTCCTTTTTGAGCTCTTTCTTCACAACTTTCTGAGCTTGGTGAGCTCTTTGGTTCTCCAAGAACCTCTCTCCGGGGGTCGGAGCAGCCGCCGCGAAGCCGTCCCGCTCCGAGAGTGAAACGGTGGATTCTGAATTGGCGATGGACTTGCAGACGATGGAGGTCGCGGGGTTTCGGTGAGTCGAGGTGGTGAGAGTGGGGTCGCGTCTGGTGAAGCGACGAGGGAGAGAAGGGAACGTGGAGAGTGCTCTTAGCGCCATTGTTGAGATTTCTCCTCCCACCAGCTTCTTCTTCTATCTCTTAAGATAAAACCCAGAGACCCTCTGGACCGTTTAGAAGGTTTGGGGACAGAGAAAAATACAAAAGATAAAAAATAGTAGTCCCTCTTGATGAAGTAGTAGGTTAGTGTAGAGGGATACTAAACCCCATTCTCCCGCGCTTTTGCTTAACCTAAATCGAAACTCCCAAATCGGAAAAAATAAAAATTCAATTTCACTCAGAATAATTCTCACTGAGGGAACAAAAAAAGGAGTCGAGATTCGTCTCTCTGCTTCTCCCGCAAGTNAAATCGGAAAAAATAAAAATTCAATTTCACTCAGAATAATTCTCACTGAGGGAACAAAAAAAAGGAGTCGAGATTCGTCTCTCTGCTTCTCCCGCAACGGTTAGATTTCGAAATCAAGCTTTGTAGAGTGACACTTCCTCTTCTAGGGTTTGTTTATGTGAATAAGCTTCCTCTCACCTCGCGTTTTCTAGGGTCAGTAAAGATGCACATAAAGGAGATATGCTTGGAAGGTTTCAAATCATACGCGACGAGGACTATTGTTCCGGGTTTCGACCCGCATTTCAACGCCATCACGGGCCTGAACGGGTCCGGGAAATCGAACATCCTCGATTCCGTCTGTTTCGTCCTGGGGATCACCAACCTCCAGCAAGTCCGAGCCGCTAACCTTCAAGAGCTAGTCTACAAGCAGGGACAAGCGGGGATTACGAAAGCCACTGTTTCGGTTACTTTTGATAACTCCGAGGTGAATAGGAGCCCTCTCGGCTATGAACAGCACTCTGAGATAACCGTCACTCGTCAAGTACGTCTCATTTTCTCTTTTGCTCTGCTTAAAGTTCATAAATTTTAGGTTAATTAATGTATTATTGTAATGCTATGATGAAAAAAAAGGTTTTAGCTTTCTTCTTTGTCTTGTGTCTTTTGGTTTGTGAAGATTGTTGTTGGTGGAAGGAACAAGTATTTGATCAATGGGAAGCTTGCTCAACCGAGTCAAGTGCAGAACCTTTTCCACTCGGTGCAGCTTAACGTCAACAACCCCCATTTTCTGATTATGCAAGGGCGTATAACCAAGGTTTTGAATATGAAGCCTCCGGAGATCTTGTCGATGCTCGAGGAAGCCGCTGGTACGAGGATGTATGAGAACAAGAAAGAGGCTGCGTTGAAGACGCTGGAGAAAAAGCAAACCAAGGTCGATGAGATTAACAAGCTCCTTGATCAAGAGATATCGCCGGCTTTGGAGAAGCTGAGGAGAGAGAAGTCGCAGTATATGCAGTGGGCTAATGGTAACGCTGAGCTANTGCTTAAAGTTCATAAATTTTAGGTTAATTAATGTATTATTGTAATGCTATGATGAAAAAAATGTTTTAGCTTTGATTGGTTTGATTAGACTATGCTATAAGGCTATGTACCTATGGTGAAAAGGTCTCAGCTTTGAATAGTTTTTCTTTCTTTCTTTGTGATCAGTGAGAAGCTTGTTTAGTTACTAACTTACTATGCTATAAGGTTATGGTGAAAAGGTCTCAGTTTGATTAGTTTATCTTTCTTTGTGTGTTTTGGTTTTGAAGATTGTTGTTGGTGGAAGGAACAAGTATTTGATCAATGGGAAGCTTGCTCAACCAAGTCAAGTGCAGAACCTTTTCCACTCGGTGCAGCTCAACGTCAACAACCCCCATTTTCTGATTATGCAAGGGCGTATAACCAAGGTTTTGAATATGAAACCTCCGGAGATCTTGTCCATGCTCGAGGAAGCCGCTGGTACGAGGATGTATGAGAACAAGAAAGAGGCTGCGTTGAAGACGCTGGAGAAAAAGCAAACCAAGGTCGATGAGATTAATAAGCTCCTTGATCAAGAGATATCGCCGGCTTTGGAGAAGCTGAGGAGAGAGAAGTCGCAGTATATGCAGTGGGCTAATGGTAACGCTGAGCTAGATCGGCTCAAGAGGTTCTGTGTCGCTTTTGAGTATGTTCGAGCAGAGAAAGTTAGAGACAACTCTCTTCATGGGGTTGAACAGATGAAGACAAAAATGACGAGTATTGACCAAGAGACGGAGAAGACAGAGGGAGAGATATTGGAACTGGAGAAACAAGTGAAAGCTTTGACTCAGGAGAGGGAAGCCAGCATGGGTGGAGAAGTGAAAACTTTGTCTGACAAAGTGGATTCATTGTCTAACGAAGTGACACGTGAATTATCAAAGCTTAATAATATGGAAGACACCCTTCAGGGCGAAGAAAAGAATGCTGAAAAGGTTAGCTGACAGGTCTTACCTTTTGTTGGAACGGTGTGACGGATTCTATTGGGATTTCTGACCACTTTTCGTGTTGCCAGATTGTTCATAATATAGAAGATTTGAAGAAATCTGTAGAAGAGAGAGCTTCTGCTCTGAAGAAGTCCGACGAAAGAGCAGCGGACCTCAAACGGAAATATCAGGAACTTTCCACCACACTAGAAGAGTGTGAAAGAGAACACCAGGTAAAATCTTTATTTACTGCCGAATTGCTTTAAGTCTATCTTGTATGTTAACTGAATTTAGGTCTCTTGATAATCAGGGTGTTCTAGCTGGTAAGAGTAGTGGAGATGAAGAAAAATGCCTTGAAGATCAACTACGTGATGCAAAGATTTCTGTTGGAACAGCTGAAACGGAGTTGAAGCAGCTGAATACCAAAATTAGTCACTGTGAAAAGGAGCTAAAAGAGAAAAAGTCCCAATTAATGTCAAAACGAGAAGAAGCGGTTGCAGTGGAAAATGAACTTGATGCTAGGAAAAATGATGTTGAAAGTGTGAAAAGGGCACTTGATTCTGTTCCATATAAAGAGGGTCAGATGGAAGCATTGGAGAAGGTTAGCTCACTTGTTATTTGATTTTTTCTTCCCTTCTGTTCATAAAGACCTGTCTCAAATTTTCTCTTAGGATCGAGGATCGGAACTTGAAATTGGGCAAAGGCTGAAAGACACTGTGCGAAATCTTTCAGCTCAATTAGCAAATGTTCAGTTTACATATCGTGATCCTGTGAAGAACTTTGATCGATCAAAGGTGAAAGGTGTGGTTGCAAAACTGATAAAAGTAAATGATAGGTCCTTAATGACAGCTCTGGAGGTAAGTGGGTATTATATTATCTTATCATTGTACGTTGTTAACTCATTTGAGTTCTCTAAAGGTGACTATTTTTCAGGTTACTGCTGGTGGAAAGTTATTTAATGTTGTTGTAGACACAGAAGATACTGGAAAACAGCTCCTACAAAAGGGTGATCTACGGAGAAGGGTTACAATTATACCTCTTAACAAAATTCAGTCTCACTTGGTTCCACCAAGAGTGCAGCAAGCCGCTACCAAATTGGTATTTGGATCCTTTTATTGTGCTGTCAAATTCAACTCTTTGTTCTTTGCTGATTTTCTTTTAATTTTCAGGTGGGGAAGGGTAACGCGGAACTGGCACTTTCTTTAGTTGGTTATAGCGCAGAAATAAAGGTGCGTCCAAATACCAAGAATCTGTTACATCTGCATCATCCATTAGCTTATTAAATTTCTGATAACTAATATATTATGCAATGCAGAAAGTAGCAGTCACATTCATGAGCTGTTTTATCTACTGATTTTCAGTTTAAGAACATTTTGTTACGGACAGACAGAAACGAATAGTCCATGACCATTAATTTTCAACATTCTCTAATTCTTTGCAGAATGCCATGGAATTTGTATTTGGATCCACTTTTGTTTGCAAAACGACTGATGTGGCAAAGGAAGTAAGTATTTCCTAGACAACAGAGTATGTTTGCTCGTGGAGGATATTGTAGAGACATTAGAGTATGTTTCCCATGTTTGTGCTTACAATATTATGTAACTCTCTGGCCTCTCTGACCATGGTGTCTAGCAGAGGGAGAGTTCTCATATGATTGTTTTTCCTCTCAAAACTTGATCGCTTTGTTGGGTTATATGTTCATTCCAATATATTTTCCTTATTATCCTCCCTACTATATTTCGATAGCAGACCTCTCTTTTTCTATTTAGGTGTTGCATTCTTTGATTTGCTGCTCAAAATTATTGTTCGTCAGGTTGCTTTTAATAGGGAGATTCGGACTCCAACTGTGACACTTGAGGGTGATATATTTCAGCCAAGTGGTCTTCTTACTGGTGGAAGTCGCAAGTATGTCATTCTTTTCAGTTATACCTCTAGATCTTTCTGGCGTTCATGTACTTGATTTCATACAGATATGGTTCAGCAGTCCTAAAAACTGAACAAAAACATTGTTTATTTCGTATTTTTCTGTCTTAGGGGTGGAGGTGAGCTGCTAAGGCAACTTCACGATCTGGCAGAGGCTGAAACAAAACTTCAAGTACACCAGAAAAGGTTGTATGAAATTGAAGCAAAGGTAAATTTCCTTCAGTTTTTCCATAAATATTACTTTCCTTTTAGAAAAAAAAGAGTTAGACATCATATAATTTCGATTAAACCGCTTAAAGGATAAAGCTTATACATCTTCGACTGTTTAGAAGTAGATCTGGATCACTGGGAACTCAGCTCTCAATTTTATTCATTGATTGTTTAAAAGAAATATAATCTGAGCTGCTGAAACAGACACTTTGAACCATTTTTAGCTGCTTCTGGCTAAAAGGAAGCAAATGTTTAGCTAATGTGATTGGAGCATATTTTATATCTCATGTCTGGTTTTGTAGGACTTTTCCGTACCTCATATACATGTTTGTTAAGGCACGCACAGAATGTTATTGTGGGCTCTCTCTGTGCTCCCTGGTAAAATTAACTTTGCGGTTGTGTAAAACCCTACTGGTTCATTTTAACAATGCAGATCAATGAGCTTAAGCCTCTTCAAAAGAAGTTCACAGACATGAAAGCACAGTTGGAGCTGAAAATGTATGACCTATCCTTATTTCTAAAAAGAGCTGAACAGAACGAGCACCACAAGGTTTGTATCTCCATTTTGCTTTTATCCACGTCCATGTTTTTATCCACATCTTTCTTGTTTACTTTTTCCCAATTCAAAATTTTGATGTCTTGTGGTGCTGAAAGCACATTTAATAATACTCTCGCTCCCTTCTACTTGTTGTCTATATATGTAGCTTGGTGAAGCGGTGAAGAAACTTGAAGAGGAGTTTGAAGAAATGAGATCCCAGATCAAAGAGAAGGAAGGTCGTTACAAGAGTTGTGCTGATACTGTCTCCACGCTAGAGAAATCCATCAAAGATCATGATAAGAACAGAGAGGGAAGACTCAAGGACTTGGAAAAGAATATTAAAACTATCAAAGCTCGTATTCAGGCATCTTCAAAAGATCTAAAGGTGCTCCAGATCTTTCGGTCAAAAACTTATTGAACTTCTTGCCTTTTCCTTATTCTGGTTTGTCCAGCTTTTAGCCTTTTGACGTCTCTAAATGATTTTGCTCTATGTTACTTCTTGCTCATTAGGGTCATGAAAACGAAAGAGAGAGGCTTGTGATGGAGCAAGAAGCAGTAGTGCAGGAACAGTCATCTTTAGAGAGCCAGCTAGCTTCATTGAGGACGCAAATTAGCAGTCTGGCTTCCGATGTGGACAAGCAACGAGCCAAGGTACTGCAGTTATTCACTCCTTCCTCTGTGTCTTTTAAGATTATATAATATATTCTTAACTTTTGGATGTGATTACCCTGCAGGTGGAAGCCATACAGAAGGATCATGATCAGTCTCTCGCTGAGCTCAAATTAATACACGAAAAGATGAAGGAATGTGATACACAAATAGGTGGGTTTGTTGCAGACCAGGAAAAATGTCTGCAGAAGCTTAGCGACATGAAGCTTGAGAAGAAGAAGTTGCAAAATGAGGTATTCTTTCTTCAATGTTTTCTTGGCTGGAGATGCATTAGTCCTGCGGCCGTGTCTTAATCTAATGATAGATTTCTAAAGTTTATTTAATTGTTTTACACGGATTAGGTAACGAGGTTGGAGATGGAACAGAAAGATTGTTCTGCGAAGGTAGACAAACTGATTGAGAAGCATGCATGGATAATAACCGAGAAAACGCTTTTCGGAAAAGGAGGGACAGACTATGATTTTGAATCCCGTGATCCTTATAAAGCAAGAGAAGAACTTGAAAGGCTCCAGACAGATCAATCAAGGTATGTTTCTCAGAATTCTCATAGATTTATTTTTGCAGCTTGATACAATGCAATGCAATATCAATGGAATATGGCTTTGTTTTTCTTTCTTGTTTCTTCTCGTATAAAGTCTGGAGAAAAGAGTGAACAAGAAGGTCATGGCTATGTTTGAGAAAGCAGAAGATGAATACAATGCTCTTATATCCAAGAAAAATATAATCGAGGTTAGTTCTGGAGGGTCTGTGCAACATATTTTAACAGCTGTACTGACGTTTAAACCTGTGTTCTCTTTCATTTTTTCGTAGACTGACAAATCCAAAATCAAGAAAGTGATCGAGGAGCTTGATGAGAAGAAAAAGGAAACACTGAAAGTTACATGGGTTAAAGTTAATCAGTGAGTCGCTTATTTTCTTTTTGTTTCGTCGTTGTAACCACGGGATTCACTTCATTTTTACTACATCAACAGGGATTTTGGGTCCATCTTTTCAACACTACTACCTGGTACCATGGCAAAACTAGAACCTCCAGAAGGAGGTAGTTTCCTCGATGGTCTTGAGGTCCGTGTTGCTTTTGGAAGTGTCTGGAAACAGTCTCTATCTGAACTAAGTGGAGGGCAAAGATCTCTGCTTGCACTTTCTTTAATCCTTGCGTTGCTTCTTTTCAAGCCAGCTCCTCTTTATATCTTAGACGAGGTACACCTAGACTTTCCAGTTTTTATGAATCAATTGACTATGGATTGTTATCAATTTCAGTGATCTTGAATTATTCACGATCACAGGATAGTTTCAAGTTTGATGACATTTTTAAAGAACGTAAAAGATAATTCGTTACATTGATTTTATTAGGTTGATGCAGCTCTGGATCTTAGCCACACGCAGAACATAGGAAGAATGATCAAAACTCATTTCCCGCATTCACAGGTCACATAATATATGCGTTTTTCTGATCTTGTAGTTACTAGCTATTCCCATGATTCTGAAAAAAATCATAAAGCTTTCTTATGTGTCATCTCGAGGCCACTTATCAATTTATATGATTTTTTTTTCAGTTCATCGTAGTTTCACTGAAAGAAGGAATGTTCAACAACGCTGATGTTCTCTTCCGAACAAAATTCGTGGATGGTGTTTCTACGGTCCAGAGAACAGTAACAAAACAGAGCAAATAACCTCTGCTTATAAACCTCTGCTTATAAAAGCGTAACAGCACTAATGATGTCTATACTCTTTTGCTTCTATGTGTGACAGCTTGTCTTTCAAGATATGTAGCAAATGGTTTGGTGGTAGCCATTGTCTAATACCTAGAGACCATTATCTTATATTAGACTTAAGGGTTTCTAATTGCAAATAATTTGGTGGTAGCCAGTGTCTAATACTTAAGAGACCATTATCTTATATTAGATTTAAGGGTTTCTTGCTGCAAATGTTGTAGAGATTGAAGTTCTAAGTTACTATGTGCACAGTACCACATAAATAGTAATAGATATTAAAGAGTAGCACAATCTAGATGAACTTGGTTCCTTTGTACACTGAAGATTTTTAAATTAGTTCATGGAGCTACGAACAATACCATACTGTTTCAAGCTCACAAACCAAGAACTCTAAGATGCAACACACACACAAAGATATAAAGGTAGCTTAAGATAGAGAGAAATGAGTTTCATAAGTTTGTATTAAATCTTCAGCTGAAGGTTTGGACAATGGTGTTGTGCCATGGGTCAGACAAGTGCTGCAAGAGGTTCTCAAATGGTCCCTTTCCAGTCACATTGTGTTGAATCACGAACCCTAGGAATGCCAACATCGCCAACCTCCCTGCAACCACAACAACAACAACAAAAGAGTCTTTAGTCTTTAACTGTGTTTATTGTGTAACAACATAGAACGGATCATCACTTCCTAAGCTTACCGTTTGCAAGCTCTTTCTCCTTCGCCTCGAGGGTAGGAGCGAAGTTGAGAGGGTTAAAGATTCCTCCGGGGTAACCAACTTCGTTTGGAGGCAAGCTGTATTGCTTGAAGATAGGGTCTTGGTTCACACTTCCTGGGTTCTTAATGTCTTGCCACCGTCTGATCTCAACGTAATGAAACAAGATGAATTCGATCACGAACAATGTTGATGATGATGCAAAGTACTGCTCTTTCCCGGCATCATACCACTCAGGAACGTTGATGATTCCTACAAATAATTTTCACAATACCAAGTGTTAAGAAGTTCTTGAAATAAAAATATGTTTACAATTTTTTTTGTAGGTCATATATAATGGTGTCTCACCAATCTTGGTGAAAACTTCAGGCAAAAGCATCCCTGCGACGCCGAGCATGGCCCACCGTCCGTTGACAAGCTCTGCCTGGATGAACCACTTCAAGTTCTCTGGATCCTCTGCTAGTCCCAATGGGTCAAACCCATTGTCCCCGGCAAGACTGCAAAAATACATGTATAAGAAGAGCAAGTGAGTGGACCATACCACCACCACACTAAATAAACCGGTATCGGGTAGATCCGATCTAATCTAACCAAACCAAAACCATTTATCCAATTTGTCTTACTAAACCGGTTTTGGACAGCGTTAATCTAACCACAATACGATTGTCCAATTCATCTGGTTCTTGTTATAAACATTAACTGAACCGGTAAGGGACAGGGTCGTTCTAAACCAAATCAATGATCCAATTATATTAAAAATTGGATGGCACTTTTTGTAAATTACCTCCCGTTGAGATAGCCAGGAGATGCCAAACCGGGCAACCATTCTCCCTTCTTAGCTTCAACCTTGAACGAGGCCGTCTTTGAGGATGAGCCGATTGACTTAAACGACAATTCTCGGTTCAACCTACCGGAAGAACCGGTGAGGAATCGTGGCTTTGAAGTGCATGGTCTGAAGATCGAGGCCGAGGCTTGAGTAGTGACAGTGGCCATTTCCCCTACAGAAACTGGATACAGGAAGGTAGAGAATGGATTGGAATCAAGAGAGATTGAAAGATGTGTGTGGCGATGATTGTGAAGAAATAGACAATTGGTGATGTGGGTTCTCGTGGCTGTGGTTAATTTGCTAAGTTTTCACCGTTGGATCAGATGACGTGGTTGATTTTACGGATGAGATGGGTTTGATGGGAGATAAAGGCTTATCTGTTTATCTTGGTAGCGTATCTAACAGGATTTTTATCTTCTTTGAGATTGGTCAGAACAAGATAGTGTGGGGTCCGCTACTATCTCACGTGTCGGAGAAATACTATACTCGAGTGAGAAATCTCCTCGACCAATAAAATGGAACTATGAGGAAGTATTTTAATCCTTGGATAAGCAAATATTTTTTCATTTCTTATATGCTTACAGACGTAAGAATATTGGAACATTTTTTTTCTTACGCCCAAAGTTCATTTTTTTTTCCTACCCTGAACAGACAATGTGATTATGATACTTTGTACTCCCTTTGTTTCGTAATATTTGATTTTTTATCTAACTACATAAAAATAAGAAAATTATATCTTTCTAAAAAAACAATTTAAAAATATAATTTTATAATCAGCTAACCAATTATAAAAAACTGTAAAATCTAATTGGCTGAACAGTTTTTAATAAAATTAAAATTAACTTTAAAACATCAAAACTTCATCTAAATTGGAATAAAATATTTTCTTCAAAACATCTTATTATATAAAGTTGCCTTTTCTTCACTCCTGGGGGGTCCAAGTCGGATGCCACGTCAGAAAGTCTTCATACCATGTTGTGACACGCGTTTTAATGAAGCGCTGCGTTGCAAGATGTCTTTAAGTTTTGGGCTTCGTTTTGGGCTTCACTTCGGTTTCATCTCTTGCGGGTGGGCTTCGTCGGTGCGTCTCACGTCTCGCTCATTTGTAAACCCTAAGAAAAAAAATATCTCCTTCTCCTCTCCGGTTCCTTCGACTGCGGCTATGAGTCTTCGAGGATGGTCTTTCAGATTCGTAACGGAGGTGTCATGATTGCTCCGTCTTTAACCTGCTGTCTTAAATGGTGAACGCGAACTCTCTAGATGCATCGTTAGGTCGTCGAATCATGTATAAATTAAATAGACTCGAGCATCCCCTCTTTCGGATCGCGTTCTCGAGATCTCTCTGTTATTCATCCTAATACGTATATTTGTGTTCTATCCCACTTTCTATGGCTAACTCTAACCTGTTTTTCTCCGGCCTTAAGTCCGTTCGATGTTCAAAGGTTGTCGAAGCTAGGCTTCTCAAGTTCTCGGAACATTAAGCGTGGTGGAGAGCTCATGTGGATGGATTTGCTGATGGTTGATGTCAACGTAAGCCTCCTTTCCCTTCACTTCGTGTATCAATCTGAGCGATATAATTTTTTTTCCGATTTATTTATATTTTAAAACTCATTTTTGTGTTTAGTAAGATGAGTTCGTGTTTTGTCCGATCTATTATGCTTTGCTATATTGATGTTAAATGTCAGATTGTTTATTTTACAGTCGTTTTCTTTTTCTATTTGTGTTTAGAAGAATGAAGTAGTGTTTGTCTGATTTATTATGCTTAGTTATATTGATCATTATGTTTCGAATCGTTGGTTATGACATATTCATTTTCAACTATTTTCAGGGAACCATGATGCAAGCTGTTATTGGTTCTAGCCGTCTTCCAACGTACCGTGAAAGACTCACCGCTGGAACCATGTTCTCTGTCTCTGGATTTGATGTCTCTAGGTGTGCCCAGAACTTCTTACAAAGAACGCTCTGTTTCCAGTTCTTTGTATTTAATGGTTTTCATTTTTGCTCATAAAATTTTATGTGGTGTGATTTTTCCGGCGACTCTCTTTTTGTTTATTAACGCTGTCTCAAACACAGGTAATGCTGCTCTTTCTGTTCTTCTGACTACCGGATTAGATATATGATATACTTCTTACTGTTGAGATAACTGCTTGAAGAGTACTGTCACTGATCCTCTTCAAGACAATAATCGTGTTATGGCAACCATTAAGATGGACAAGTAACTTACTTGAAGTTTAGTAAGATTGACAAGAATTTCTTACTTTATCTGCGTATTGTTTTAATCTAATAACTACATTTTGCTCACCAATAAATGTACGTGTGTTATCAGTGAC